>CATIWO010218460.1:0-37341 GCA_949673435.1 Macaranga tanarius
CCTGAGTTCACAACTATACCAAGCTTCAAGCTTTCTATCAAAGTAAGCTCCTCAAGCTAGGCTATCTAATACCTGAAAACCACAATTGCAAATGAATGAGCTTGCGACTCAATAAACAATTGATAATATAACCAAATATATAATACTCCTCAAGAATTAATTAAGGAGAATATATATAAATAACATTTCTACACATCAAAATATGAGACTATAGCATTTAGACAGTGCACGGAAGTCCAAATGACAAAGGTGAAAGTAAACAGTAAAATATTAAGCTCAATTATAGAATTTTAAAGATAGATTCTACTCAACCTCAAAACATGGAACTTGTAGAGGACTCTTTAAAGTTTCCATAACATCAAACTATGCCTCAATTGGAGGTCTATATCTCAATTTATGGTCAAAATACGAAGAAAAAAATGTATTGATGGAAGGTTGACTCGTCACGACTCGGCACACTCGTGCCAAGTCGGCACCCCGAGTTTCAGGTATGACTCGGCATGCTCATGCCAAGTTAGCACGGGTGCCAGGAGACATGATCCGACTGACCTTGTTGTACTCTTTTGGCCATAACTTTCTCTACTGAACTAGGATTTAAATGATTCAAGAGGCTATAGAAAGCTATTTCAGAGGGCTACAATTAAGACACTTAGACTTAATTCGATTGTATAGATGGATAAAAATGCCCTTTACTCCTCATTAAAGTACAAAAATCTTTCCCGCACTTGAATATAACTCAGTTTAAGCTACAACAAGAGTTCTAAGCATTCAAAACATCCTTGTTGGTGTCTCATGTACACCAATTCATACTATTCAACAATTCACACTACTATAATATGAACAACAACTAATATATTTACTAACGTATACAAATTGAGGTGTATAATATACATCAACATAAAACTATAATCATCTCATTATTTCAAGTAATCTACATCCACATTTTATATTAAATCCATATTCAGTATATATATACATAGCACAATGCAAAATATGTATGATTGTGCTTGTTAGTTTTTCCGGCCGGAGTTCTCAACACACATTTCACATAAAGCTCACTTTTTCTTTTCTTTTCTTTCTTTTCTTTTTCATATATCCATGGCCATTCCTGAGATTCTCTACCCCTTTCAATCTCAGATCTCACACGTATGCGCATATATATCATTATCACACAAATGGCCAATCTGAGACTCTCTACACCTTTCAATCTCAGATCTCACACATCTGCGCATATATATCATTATAATACGAATGGCCATATCTGAGACTCTCTACCCCTTTAAATCTCAGATCTTACACATTTGCGCATATATATCATTATCATATGAATGGCCACATCTGAGACTCTCTGCCCCTTTCAATCTTAAATCGTGGAGCTCAAACTCCACACACATATATTCCTCACATTGATGCAATATGCATGTTTTTCATCATTCTCACAATATATCAAAATGCATATGTACAATTATTTCATCACACTTCACCTTTCTCATAATAATACATATAAATTATAGCATACCAAGTGGCTTGCACTGACAAGTGTCAATAATCCCAATGTATTATAATACATTCTCAATTAACCAATCATATTCTTATCAACAAAATATATACACATTTTCATCATGCTTTTTCACAATAATACATACATATATGTATATATATATATAACATGCTCCACAATCTTGCTACCAAAGGGCATTCATATGGCATCTTTCATAACTCACCATAACACTTTTTCACATCAATATAATCACATATTCATCATTCTTGCCAATTTAATGGCATACACAAATAAATATAGTTATATAACCATAATTACTTGAAAATCATGACACGTAAATATTAAATTAATAATTACTTACCTCAAGCCTTCAACTCCTTCTTAAATGAAAGTTTCCTTCTATTGAATAAGGCCTCCTCTAGCTCTATCAATTCCTACATAAATTTCATACATCAATTCACAAAGCAAACATGTCACTTGCACTCAACTCAATAAAATACCATTAATTGCAACTCTATACTCTAAGTTCAAAGTGTCCAAATAATTTACATAAAAGGCTAAAAATTATGAAAATATTACTGAAGCTATCTATGAGTCTACTTCAAATCCCAACTGGAATTACTTGATTTTGATGTGTATGGAATTAATTATAGATTTTTGACCAAAATCGAGTAAAATAGAGAAACAGAGGTGACAACCTAAGCATGAAAATGTTCAGCTATGCCAGTCACCCTTAACAATAGAATTAGCTTTGTCTCAAAACACAAAAGTTGTAGTAGACTCTCTGAAGTTTCTAGAGCATCAAACCTTGCTTAAATCAGAGGTCTAAAACTCAAGATATGCTCAAAATACTAAGACTAATGAAACCCCCAAAACAGAACATGAAATTTCAACATAAAAACTTAACTTCAAATAATCAAAATAAATTCATGGCTTACCTAAAATGATGTACAAATGGCCAATTAATCTTCTTAAGCTCCCTAAAAACCTTGCTAGATATATAGAGAATTATCAAAAATCTCCCAAAGCTAAACAAAACCCTCTCTTCTTCTTCTCCTTTTAAAACTCTCTACAACTCCCACTAACACACCAACAAATATATAAAATACACATAAAATAAATCCACTAATTAAAATATACCATTTGCCCCTTAAAAAGTCTTTACATAATAATTACATATTATAATAATATCTAAGTAGTAGTAGTAGTAATAATAATAATAATAATAATAATAATCAACAATTATCTCTTAATATAATATACATAAAATATCAACTCAAAACTCTACACACCCTTAATAAAATGGGATTATTACACAATAGTCCACAACTTTCTTTTATAACAAATCACTTCCAACGCACTCATCATTTTCTTCCCAAAATCTCTACACAACTCTTCACTTTACAATTAAATATACACCAATAAACTCCAACCAATTACAAACTTCCATTTGGCCACCTAAAGTCTTCTTAGAATAATTGTCCAACCCAACAATAAATCCATATTTATCACATAAATAACAAATATAATAATACTTAATAATAAAATAAAATGTCATCAAAATACCCATTTAGCCCCTTAATGAAATGGGCATATTGCACAATACCCCCCATAACTTTCACGTATGACATATAACTCCAAACTTACCTTACAATTAAGTCTTTCTCTATACTCATGCACATACTCAAATTTATATATAGTCCACTACCTAACATGCATAATATGAAATACATACGTATTAAATATGTATGAAAAAGGGCAGGTATTACATTTCTCCCCTCCTTAAAGAAAATTTCACCCTCGAAATTTAATAATTCACTATCATCCAGAAAAAGATACAGGTATTTCTACTTCCTCAGCTCTTTTACTTCTGAAGCTGCTTCCTTAGGGTACGATGACTCCACTTCACTTTACTATTGAAATCTCTTTATCCTTCAACCACTTCATCTTTCGGTTTAAAATTTCTATCGATATTTCATAAATCTCTATCTTAGGCTTTTATATTACATAACAAGGATCTGATCTATATTGTCTTATTATAGGCACATGGAATATATCATGAATAGAAAACAATTCATTTAACAAAGTAAATTTATATGACTATATTCCACTCTTTACCACAATTTCATATTATCCCATGTATTTCGAGCTCAATTTCCCTTGTTTAGCCTTCTCAATGCTATGCAACTTCCCTATACTCAGATGAGGCTCAAAGCAACTCAGACACACTTTAAAGACATACCTACATTATCATTTCAATTCCATACTAGAAAAATATAAACATATTCAATAAGCAATATATATACATTACATGAATCACAATACTTTATTTAATGTTGCATTCATCTTAACAAATAGGATAGCATTTCATAAAAATTCACATGAATGCAAGAATGCATACATTCACATTCCCATCTCATAACTCAATATCCAACCGAAACTATTTTCATACCATCACCTTACACAAAGCCATATTTGGTATATTTTTCACATAATTCTTCACTTGTTTCACCTTTTTGTGAAACACAACACATTATATACAACATGACTCAATACAATCGCATCACAATAGGTCATTATATTAACATTCCATTTATAATTACTAATTCATTCTCATGTTTATAACATTCATCATACACGAATATAATATTCACCATATTCTATGGAATATTCAATCACACATCTCACTATATACATATATAATGATTCATAGTACTTGCTTAATTATCCAAGTAAATACACATTTACTTTTAAATTCATATATATAAAAGAAACTAAAATATATGCATCATATTAGTAAGTACTTATCAAAATACTTCCCACTTCAACTAGCTATTCATATATGCCTTATTCTTTATAACTCCTATATATAACCATACATCAAATACATATGCAATACATCTCACTTATACTCTAATTCATCCAATTCAATCCATTATCCACCGTCCAATTTATAATAAAATCATACACAATTCCTGTACTATAATTTTCTACAAAAATTGGCACTATGAGTCTATTTTAATACCGTTGGTGGTTATAACTTTGACAAAGACTAATATTCTATTTCCATACATCAACTATTCCATATTTTTTTCCTTATTGACCACTCATAACAAGAATACAATGTTCATGACATTTTAGTTACCACAATTAATGTCTTTCAATTCTCAAATATTATTACTAAATAAAAGTTCTAGTTCATAAGTCGAGAAAGTCTCCTTACACGATTATAACTGTCTAAATATATATATATATATATATATATATATATATATATATATATATATATATATATATATATAACTTAAAACATTGATATGAATCACATAACTTCGTTAACAAACTTTATTCCATTCCCCTCATTATTTCTTTCTTAAGGAAAGTAATTTCCTCACTCTTATCTTATTTTTACTTACATATCAAACAACTACCTTTCTTGTCAAGACTATTCAGAAATACTTGCCATATTCTTCTTTATTTGATAACTAACAACATTATCAAATAAAATAGTCACAACTAATTTAAATACTACTAAAACCTTTATTTATAAATATTATACTCATATCTAATGTATCAATCAGTCCTAATAACATAATCAGAATTTATGATATCTATACCAAATCCCAAATGTTGTCTCGACAATAGAACATTATGCTGTCTAAAATTACTGATATTTAATCCCTCAAATTCATTCTTCCTCAAAACACTGTAATATCTTTCTATTAATCAAATAAGTCCTCACCTCAATAATAATAAATAATACATAACTAATCTTCAGCAGAATATAGCTTAATAATTCATAATCCGTACATAATTATTCCTCATTATCCTTGTTTAATATAAACAGAATTAATATCATCATTATGTACTATTCAATCCATCAATTTATGCTCGTTAACCTCTTTCCTTTATTAGTTAGCTGAACAAATGCTCACTATATCTTTTAAATTCACTTTATTGACACCTAATTTCTTTTTGCTTTTAAAACGCTCTTTCAAGTCTCTTTTGCTTTCACTTATCAATTATACACAAGCCTAAATCATAGAAACCTAACGACATAAGCACACTTTACGAGGAATCTACCAAAAATTTGGTAGAACTTCCCTTAAAATATAGATATTTCCCTACTAAAATAAGGCTAATTCTGCAAATAAACAACTACACTTCTATAAATAATCTCAATTAAAGCTCAGTTATCCGTCACACTATAATTACATTTAACTGAGCATTACTAATATACTATCATTAGTCATACATGAACATTGCTAAGATCACAAGGCATTTCACATCAATATAATATGTCATTAGTAATTCTAACGGGCACAACTCATTTAATCCATTATAACTTTAGCACATCAAGGAAACCAATATATAACTTTTTGTGACTACTCACCACTAGTGCTTTCCAACTTTATCCTTCTTGCCCCGTATAACTTCTACACATAGTCATAAATCACACATACAATTCACATCTTAATAGTCCTAGCTCACTTCATTCTATATTCAAGTACAATTCACCATAATCACAATCCATATATTTACTTCATATCACATATCTTGTTCAAACAATGTCATTGCATAACAAATTCTCCTTTCATCAGTACAATCAATTTAACCTAGAATTCTTTCCATATTCTATAATCATCCTTTACTAGGGTGGAATCACTAAGGCCGTAAAAACCTTTGTATCTTACTCTCTTATACTTTATAACAATACTATCCACTTGCCTTTGATTCATAACTTCCACCTTTTAATCTATTCATAATATATAAAAATATACGTCTTATGGAGGGGCTATACATAAAAATTCAAGTTCATATAGAGCATGCACAGATGTTACCAATGAACTCACTCAGATGACTCTTCAGGGTCAATGTGAGGCACTTGGTGTTCATACATCCAAAGATATGCAATGCAAATCAACTATATGTTTTCTCAACTTATGCATGATATATCATGAATGCATCATGCTTTATCTTCTCGAGGAAATCTAATCTCTGCTTTGATACCACTTAATGTAGCACCCTCCAGGTACCATATATAAGTGTTCCAATGACATAACAACATGTGGCACAAATATTTTTTTTATATCAAAAGAGATGTATATTTATACCAAAAACTCTTGTTTAATACACATTGTACTTTAGTGTACATATATAATTTGTTACTAAAAGTAAATATATTGCTTAAAAAAATACTTGAATGTGATTATGATGATGATCATGAGGATGGAGATGTCAATACCAAGCCCGCCCTTGACCCACCTGAGCTCATACGGAGCACACTTTAAGCTTATTGCTAAGCAACTCTTCAAGCTAGGCTAACTAATACTTGAAAACCATAATTGCAAAGGAATGAGCTTGCGACTCAATAAGTAATTAATAATATAACTAAACATATAATACTCATCAAGAACTAATTAAGGAGAATATATATAAATAACATTTTTACACATCAAAATATGAGAATATAAAATTTAGACTACGCACGGAAGTCCAAATGACAAAGGTGTAAGTGAGTACTAAAATATTAAGCTTAATTAGATAATCTTAAAGATAGATTCTACCCAACCTCAAAATATGGAACTTAAAGTTTTCGTAGCATTAAACCATGCCTCATTTGAAGGTCAACAGCTCAAGTTATGGTTAAAATACGAAGACAAAAATGTGCTAATGGAAGGCTGACTCATCACGACTCAGCACACTCATACTGAGTTGGCACCCTGAGTTTTAGGTACAACTCAGCACGCTCGTGTAGAGTTGGCACGGGTGCCAAGAGATATGACTTGACTAATCTTATCACACTCTTTTGGCCATAACTTTCTCTACATAACTCAAATTTAAGTGATTTAAGAGGTTGTGCAAAGCTATTTCAGAGGGCTACACCTTTCATATAAAAACCTAGACTCAATTCGATTGTATAGATGGACAAAAATGCCCTTAACTCTTCATCAAAGCACAAAAATCTTTCCCGCACTTGAATATAACTCAATTCCAGCCACAATAAGAGTTCTAAGCATTTAAAACATCATTGTTGGTATCTCATGTACACCAATTCATACTACTATAATATCAACAACAACTAATATATTTACTAACATATACAAATTGAGGTGTATAATACACATCAATACACAACCACAATCATCTCGTTATTTCAAGTAATCTGCATCTACATTTTATATCAAATCCACATTCAGTATATATATACATAGCATAATGCAATGGATGTATAATTATGCTTATTAGTTTTTCCGGCTGGAGTTTTCAACACATGTTTCACACAAAGCTCACTTTTGCTTTTCTTTTTTTTCTTTTCTTTTTCATATATCCATGGCCATTCCTGAGATTCTCTACCTCTTTCAATATCAGATATCACATGTATGCGCATATATATTATTATCACACAAATGGCCACATCTAAGACTCTCTACCCCTTTTAATCTCATATCTCACACATTTGTGCATATATATCATTATCATATGAATGGCCATATCTGAGACTCTTAGATCTCACACATTTGTGCATATATATTATTATTATACGAATGGTCACATTTGAGACACTCTACCCATGTCAATCTCAAATCATGAAGCTTAAACTCCACACATACATATTCTTCACATTGATGCAATATGCATGTTTTTCATCATTCTCACAACATATCAAAATGCATATGTATAATTATTTCATCACACTTCACCTTCCTCACAATAATACATATATATTATACCACATTAAGTGGCTTGCACCTCACAAGTGCCAATAATCCTAATATATCATAATACATTCTCAATTAACTAATCACATTCTCATCAACAATATATATACACATTTTCATCATGCTTTTTCACAACAATATATACATATATGTATTCATATATATATCATGCTCCATAATCTTGCTACCAAAGAGCATACATGTGGTATCTTTCATAACTCACCACAACACTTTTGAACATTAATATACTCATATATTCATCATTCTTGCCAATTTAATGGCATACACAAATAAATATAGTTATATAACCATGGTTACTTGAAAATCATTACATGTAAGCATTAAATTAATAATTACTTACCTTAAGCCTTCAACCCCTTCTTAAATGAAAGTTTCCCTTATTAAATAAAGCCTTTTCTAGCTCTATTAATTCCTACACATATTTCATACATCAATTCACAAAGGAAACATGCCACTTGCACTCAATTCAATAAAATGCCATTAAATGCAACTCTATACTTTAGGTTCAAAGTGTCTAAATAATTCACACATAAGGCTAAAAATTATGAAAATATTACTGAAGCTACCTATAAGTCTACTTCAAATTCCAACTGGAAATACTTAATTTGGATGTGTGTGGAATTAATTATGAAGTTTTGAGCAAAATCGGGTAAAATAGAGAAACAGAGGTGACAGCCGAAGCACAAAAATATTCAGCTATGCAAGTCACCTTTAATAATAGAATCAGCTTTGTCTCAAAGCATTATAGTAGACTCTCTGAAGTTTCTAGAGTATTAAACCTTGCTCAAATCAGAGGTCTACAACTCAAGATATACTCAAAACACTAAGACTGATACAACTCCCAAAACAGAACACGAAATTTCAACATAAAAACCTAACTTCAAATAATCAAAATAAATTCATGGCTTACCTAAAATGATGCACAAATGGCCAATTAATCTTCTTAAACTCCCCAAAAACCTTACTAGATGTGTAGAGAATTATCAAAAATCTCTCAAGGCTAAACAAAACCCTCTCTTCTCCTTCTCGTCTCAAAACTCTCTACAGCTCCCACTAACACACCAATAAACATATAAAATATACATAAAATAAATCCACCAATTAAAATATACCATTTTCCCCTTAAAAAGTCTCTATATAATAATTATATATTATAATAATATCTAAATAATAATAATAATAATAATCAACAATTATCTCGTAATATAATATACATAAATTATCAACTCAAATCTCTACACAACCTTAATAAAATGAGATTATTACACAATAGTCCACAACTTTCTTTTGTAACAAATCACTTCCAACGCACTTATCATTTTCTTCGCAAAATCTCTACACAACTCTTCACTTCACAATCAAATATACACCAATAAACTCCAACCAATCACAACCTTCCATTTGGCCACCTAAAGTCTTCTTAGAATAATTGTCTACCCCATAAATAATTCCATATTTATCACATAAATAACAAATATAATAATACTTAATAATAAAATAAAATATCATCAAAATACCTATTTAGCCTCTTAATGAAATGGGCATATTGTACAATACCCCCATAACTTTCATGTGTGACATATAACTCTAAACTTACCTTACAATTAAGTCTTTTTCTACACTCATGCACATACTCAAATTTATATGTAGTCCACTACCTAACATGCATAATATGAAATACATACGTATTAAATACGTATGAAAAAGAGCAGGTGTTACAACCCGCCTTGTGATCTTTAAGATTATGGCAAGTTTGTTTGGTACTGTTGATGAATAGCACATTGTCTGGATTGGTACTGTTGATGAATAGTACCATAACTACTTCGAATAATTCATAAATTGTTTTGTCTCAACCTAAAAAATTTTGTGATTAGATTTTAAAATCTACTATCCGTAATATTATAACGGTTGAAGAAGATTTTTTAATAAAGATCCATTTCAAATCCTGGAACTTCATTTTCTAAAATCATGGTTTTACAAACTCTGGGATTTATCTAAAACTCAGGAGTATTACCAAACAATTTTAGAGTATACAGCCTTTGCTGAATTTAAACATTTTATATTTTCTAAAACACAGCAAGATCCTTCTTACTCTACCTGTAAAATTTTAAAGGTTTTGAGACCATGTGATTGGGGTCAGGATTTATCCAAACTAAAATAATTCCCCATAAACTTCAAGACTAAATTAAACTTTTGTTTAACCTTTTCCTATTGGGATTATGAACAAGCATGGTTTAATGCCTTCTTAATCTAAAACCAGAAACGAACCCATTCTTGGCTCTTCTTTTTTCATGACCAAACTAATATTACCAAATATTCCTTTTGGTTTTCCAGATGGTTGAAAAATTATGGAGTTGTTCCAAAAATTCTTAAACCAGAAATCCAGGAAAGCTTTCAGCTTTTCAAAACTAACTTTCAACCATCCCGGATATAAAAGAAATTTCCCCCTTTGTGTCTTTTCTGTTTCAAATTCTTTGTTCCCTAGGTATGCTTATAAACATTGGACTTTTATGCAATAGTTTAATTCACTATTTTACAAAGAAAATTAAAAGTAAAATGGTGGAATTCTTTCAAAATTCTTAAGAAAGTATTGAGACTAGCAATTAGTACTTGTTAGTACTTAGCTTAAAAAGCAATGCCTTCTTAGAGTTACTCCTGATGAGACTACCTTCTTAGCACAAAAGTCTCATGCCAGTGCACTCCTTGCAGTGACTAAAACTGAGGAAGAATACTTTGCCATTATGCAACAATTATTCTAAAGTAGAGCTGGCACCTTATCAGCTAACTCTAGAATAGCTCCTTCAGAAGACTCAGTAACCATAGTAGACTTGGCTTTACCATGTTTATTTCTCACCCTTTAGGATCTATTTTGCAGGAATTCTCTAGCTAGAAAGTCTGGCAAAGAATTTGTATATCCTTTAATGAATTTAATTTCAAAATCAAAGATACTTAAAATAGCTTGCCATCTTGAAAAAATCTGTTTAGAAGTAATATTTTGAACATCCTTTTGAAAAACTTCTTTTGCTGATTTACAATTAATACAAAGTAAGAACTTTTAATTTAATAAATCAGATTGAAATTTTATGATGCACAAGACAATGGAAAGAATTTGCTTTTTTATTATAGAATAATTCTATTGTGTACTATTCCAATGACCAGAAGTATATTGAACGACTACTTCTTGATTATTTTGACATTATTTGAGAATACCCCCATAACCTAATTCACTGGCATCAGTCTCAACAATTTTTAGGAGACTGGGATCAATAAAAGAAAGGCAAGGAATAGTTTGGACTTGAGTTTTAATCTGCTGAACAGTTTTAGTATGTTCATGAGACCAGGGAATGGGATTCTTTTTAAATCTATCATGCAAAGGCTTTGCTATCCTATTAATATTAGGATAGAAATCTAAGACATAATTAAGACTTTTTAAAAATCTCTGAAGCTGGGTTTTATCAAGAATTTGGTCTGAAAATTTGTTGGCAAATTCCAAAGACCTTTCTATTGGAGTAATGGTGCAATAATATATGTAGTGCCCTAAAAATCTGACCTTAGTTTAGAAACGGGAGATCTTTTTGGTCGAGACAACAAGACTATTTTTTTTAGTAACCTAAAAGAAAGTTTTCAAATGTTTAAAATGTTGCTCAAGAGAGTTTGAAAATATAAGCACATCATCAATATAAACAATGCAGAATTCAAAATAAGAATTAAAAATGTCATTCATAATCCTCTGAAATTGTGAAAGTGCATTTTTCAAACCAAAAGGTATTACATTCCATTCATACTAACCGAATGGAACAGTGCATGTAGTTTTATAACGATCTTTTTTATCAATTTGAATCTGCCAAAATCTTTATTTCATGTTAAATTTAGAAAATACGAATGTAGGATGCAGTTTTTGTAAAAGATCCTTTTTGTTTGGAATTGGATATCGAATCCATTTCAATGCTGTGTTTAAAGGCTTATAATTGATCACTAATTTAGGAGTTCCTCTTTTTATTTCTGAAGCTTTGTTCACATAAAAAGCTGCACAACTCCATGGTGATCCAGATTTGGAAATTAATCTTTTAGATTCTAAGTCCTCAATTTCTTTCCTACAATGATGTTCTAATTCAACATTCATTTGTATTGGCCTAGCCTTGGTTAGGATATTCTTTTCATCAAAACCTGATTCATAGGGTAGGTCCACTAGATGATGTTTTCTATTCCAAAAAGCATTTGGTAAATCAAAATAAATTTCTTTTTCAATCATATTTTGGAAATCAGAAATCCTTTGTTTTATAAAATTCATTTTCAATTGTTCTTCAATCTTTCAGAAATAGACATTTTATTTTATAAACAATAAATTATCTTGTCTTCCTTTGATTAAAAAACTTATCTCATGCTGATAAATAGAATTAGCATTTATCAGATTGAGATACCGGGTTCTAGGTTTTTCAATAAAGAGAAAAGACAAAGTTATGTGTTTACCTTTAAACTCTATGGAAGCATGCGTAGTCTTGTATGGAGTAATTACATTTATAAATGGAGTTCCTAAGATTACTACATGACCTATGTCAGAAATCAAAAGAAAAATTGTTTTAATTAAAAAACCATTATTTAAAACACTAGCTTTTATTTTTCCTTCAACAAGAATTTTAAACTTATTGGCTGAATCAAGTCCTTATTTTGTTTTCTTATGAAAATGTTTTGGTACAAGACCTATTTTAATACAGCTCAAATCAGCTCCTGTATCAAATAAAGCTACTGTATCAATTTTAAAATTATCATAAAAAACCAAAGTAAGCTTTATAAGATATTTTCTTGAAATAACTTGATTTAGAACCCAAAGATAATCTGGTGGAAGTTTATCTAAGTTTGTCAAAATATGGTGTTCCAATGGATCTTGGGTTTCATTATCACTAGACTCTTCAGCTACCTTAGAGACTAGAAGTTGAATCAACTCAGAATCCTTTTGTTATTTTTCTTTAAACTGCTTAATTTCAGACTTAATAATTTTAACCTCTGCTTGTAATTCCTGGATAGTTCCTACCAGTTTTTTACTTCCCTTTTTTCTATTCAGATCTTCAAAATGAAAGTCAGGTCCCCATCCTGATGGAACTATAGGTCTAGAAGGATATAACGCATGTATTGGAGGGGAGTATTTTACATAGAAATCATATTTCTCTGAGTGTTATCCAAGAAGGTCCCAAATTTTATTGCCAGATCTTTTGGGAGTTTCTGCAAAGGGAAATCCAAAATTAGAGATTTTTTTATTTTTATTTTTATTTTTACCCTATTTTTGCATGAGCCGTCCAAGAGAATTTTCAACCCATCGGACTAAATCCTTAATTTTTGCATGGGCAGCCTATTGTAAGTTTTCAACCCATCAGGCAGAGATATTTTATTATTATTTATTTACATTATATTTGATAGGAGGAAGAATACCATAATAGTCATCCTCATTTTCATCAGCCAAGTCTACTATGGGTGCTGAGTCTTTTGAAGGAGTTGTTCTAGAGTTTCCTGATGAGGTGCTAGCTTTACTTTGGAATAATTGTTGCATAATGACAAAGTATTCTTCCTCAATTTTGGCCGATGCAAGGAGTGCACTGGCATAAGACTAGATACTAAAAATATACTAAAAAGAAACGAAAAATAAACATAACATATACTAAAAGTATACTAAAAATTAATGCAACTGGGATGGATCCTTCAATCATGTGGTAATTATGCGTTTTAATTTGTAAAACCAATGATTTCAAAACATTTTTGTCACTGAGAGAAACAGTAAAGTTTGGATAACAATTAAATAAATTGGACCTTTATAGAGACTAGACTCTATAGTACCTAACATGGAATCCTTAAAAGTTTTAAACCTAGCATCTCTAAGAGCTGCTAAAATGGATATGTTCAATCCTTCTTGGGTTAAAGGTTTTAGGCCGATTTGTACTAATCCGATGTGGATGTACTTAAAGCACTTGGTTTTATGCTTGTTCAGAGCACTTCATGAAAATAAATGAATTATTTTAAAAGGTTTGGAAAGCTGGATATCTTTTATGCTAAGAAGGTAGTCTCAATAGGAGTAACTCTAAGATGGACTTGCTTTTTGAGCCAAGTACTAATTGCTGGTTTCAGTACTTTCTCAGGAATTTTGAAAGAATTCCACCATTTTAGTTTGAATTTTTTTGTAAAATAGTGAATTCTTCTGTGGCATAAAAGTCTAATGTCCATAACCATACCTAGGGAATAAAGAATTTGGAATAGAAAAGACACAAAGGGATAAATTTCTTTTCTATCTAGGATGGCTGGAAGTTGGTTTTGAAAAGCTAAAAGCTTTCCTGGATTTCTGGTTTAAGAATTTCTGGAACAGCTCCATAATTTTTCCACCATCTGCAAAACTAAGAGGGATATTTGGTAATATTGGTTTGGTCATGAAAAAAGAAGAGCCAAGAATAGGTTAAGAAGGCATTAAACCATGCTTGTTTATAATCCCAATAGAAAAAGGTTAAACAAAATTTTAATTTGGTCTTGAAGTTTATAGGGAATTATTTTGGTTTTGATAAATCCTAACCCCAATCACATGGTCTCAAAACCTTGATGTTATCCAACATGTCAATGATCCTGATATGTACAATTAATGTCTCAATTAACTTAGGAAATCCTTGGAAGAGGAATCCAAAACAAAAGCCTCTGAACTTCTTTCCACCAGTATTGATATATATAATCTTACTTCTATTTTAAATAGGAAAAAGTGTAGTAAGAAGCCAGTTGGAACCATCCTAGAATTACAGGCAGAGGTTAAAATCATTAAGTCTGAAATTAAGCAGCTTAAAGAAAAATAGCAAAAGGATTCTAAATTGATTCAACTTCTAGTCTCTCAGGTAGCTGAAGTAGCTGAAGAGTCTAGTGACAATGAAAACCAAGATCCTTTAGAACACCATGCTCTAGCCAACTTAGATAAACCTCTACCAGATTATCTTTGTGTTCTAAATCAAGTTGTTTCAAGAAAATATCTCATAAAGATTACTTTGGCTTTTTATGACAGTTTCAAAATTGATACAATTATTTTATTTGATACAGGAGCTGATTTAAGTTGTATTAAAATCGGTCATATACTAAAACATTTTCATAAAAAAATAAAACAAAGACTTGATTCAGCCAATAAGTCCAAAATGCATGTTGAAGGAAAAACATAAGCTAGTATTTTAAATAATAGCTTTTAAATTAAAACACCTTTTCTTTTGATTTCCAATATAGGTCATGCAGTAGTCTTAGGGATTCCATTCATAAACATAATTACTCCTTACAAAATTATGCATACTTCCATCAGTTTCAAAAGTAAACACATAACTTTGTCTTTTCCTTTTATTACAAAACCCAAACCGTAATATCTCAATATGATAAAATATAATTTTATTTATCAGCATGAGATAAGCATGTTAACAAAAAGAATACAGAGTCAATCAGTGTTTATAAAACAAAGTGTCTCTTCTCAAAATAATAGCATTTTTTATTCTATTTTTAATTTTTATACTAATTTTATTTACTCTTGTAGGTCAGAAGAATATCGAAGCTTTTAGTATAATTTAGCCATTTAAGATCATGGTTTGTTCACTGGTGAGAACATTAACCTATTTTGGTTCAGACTTAGAGTTTGATCCGAGTTCAGAAGATGAAGTAGTTGCTAGCACATCAATCTGAGGGTTACCTTCTTCAGAGGAGAGTTTAGAGCTAGTTTCGGATTCAGAAGATTCAATTAACAAAGCTATCAACTTTGCTAGAGTTTCTTCTTATAACCCTAACTCTTGGAGTTTTTTGGAAATCCTGCAATACCTGGAAATATGATCTTTTTTGCCATATTTATAACAAGTAACGTCTTTAAAATTAGAATTTCTAAATTTGAATGTGTTAAATTTCCTAGAGTATTTTTTATAAGGTTTCTTATAATAAGATTGTTCTTGAGGTTTGGATTTGAAATATTTCCTGAATTCTTTGGATTTCCTATGAGAATATGGTTTTCCTGAGGATAAATCTTTTTGGAAATTGTCTGAACAGGTTCGACTTTGAGTAAAAGTAAGAGTAGGATCAAACTGTTTATAAAAAGTTCCTACTTCCTGTTTGGTCTGTCTTAATTCTCTTTTGAGATGTTTTCAGAGTTTCAAATCCTAATAGATTTTTAGACATTCTTTTTGGGTTAAACTAATCATTCATTATAGGTGAGCTGTCCATAAGGAATGATTTAGCTTCCAAAGGTTTGTCTAATAGAATTTCTAACCTTTTCATGTAATAAAATGGGGAGTCCTACAAAAAATGTTTCTTTATAAAAAAGCTGATTAAAGTCTTCCCTGAGCATGACTTTAGAGAGGAAAGTTGACTTGTATTCCTAGAAACTACTAAGGTTTTTACACCTAAGGTTGGATAACAAGTTCGCATTTTTATCTTTAAGGTGTGAAGCATCACCTAGGAAATGTTGTGCTATGGTTAGAATGAGGGTTGATATAGCATCTTGGATTGGATTACCTATATGGTCGAGGATAGGTTCTCCACCTTCAACTATTTGGATGGCATGAAGGATGTCCAATTGTTATTGGGAAATGAGATGGTAATCCCACCATCCTTTCAATTATCTTGAGAATCTAACTATGAGGAGTTCTGCAATGGTTCTATCAGATGTACCTATTTGGGTCTTATATGTATTAGATGCCATGGTCATTTGTTGTAAAAAGTTTAAAATTTGGTACTCAGTCATACCATTAAAGTTCCATTCGTAAATAGAACTGGCATTGAATTTTGGTTAAACTATGGCATTAGGTTGGATACCTAATTCTAGTTTTAGGAACCTGTTTTGGTAATAACCTATTTGAGGATAAGGACTGGGCCAGTGAAGTTTAACAACTTCAAAAGTTGGTTTTTGGGTTGCTTTGCCACCAAATATAGCCTCATGGGCCTTATCCAAAATACTCGCACTATATTAGACATACTATATTGTATCAGGAACTACAGAAGTACAAGGTTCTATTATACTTAATTAGTCTCTAATAGCCTAGAGAAACTCAGCTTTGTTGTTCCTAACTTCTTGTTGGGCTGAGGTAGAAATTTGATAAAGCTTGAACATGGGATTTTTAAGTTTTTTACTTATCATTCTTACTAACTCAGAGGAAACAACATGGTTTTGGGATTGCCCTTCTATTTTAAAAAGTTGTTTAGCTATAGTGTTTAGGTGTGCATTTGTATAGTTATTCTGGAACACTATATTTTTCAAATTGGCATAGTCACTATCCTGAGGTTTTTTGAAAGGACATGCTTCTATGACTTCTGGACCTATTGGGATTTTAAGCTTTCAAATAGGAGGATGTTCAGACTTAATAGGCTGACCGTCTAAAGTTTTCCAAACTGTAACCTTTCTCCTAGTGGTAACAAGATGAAGAGTTTTGAAAAGATATAAAATATTATTTTCTAATGCATATATTTCAAACCAATCAAAAAAGAAAATATGGATTTTATGCTGATGCACATAATTGTAAAAACAATTTTGTATATGCTTCTTTTCATTCAAAATATGTTTAAAAAACTATAAATATTTTTCTAAATTATGGGATGCATAAAAATCCTTATGGAATTTGGTTTTATCAACCTCAAATTCTTTTTCCAATATAGTGGGTTCATAGGCTATGTTTTCTGTAATAGCCGAAGCAGTTGGAGAATTTGGAGGAGATGGGCTTCTTATTTCTGGCTGGGTTTCATTGTAGATGGGCTTTGGTATTCTGGCACTATAATCTACATTTTACAGAGGGGTATTTGGTAAATTTAAAGTAGAATACCTGGGAGGTTGAGGGCTAAACAATAGATTTATGATTCTTAGTAGATCTGGGTGCATATCTTCCTGGTTTTCTTGTATTGGTCTATATGGAAGGTTAATTATAAAAGGAATTTGAGAAATTCTTCCTAGATCTATACATTTTGAAGAATGATTAGAAAGTCTAAAGCTGGTAGAAGTTCTATAAAAAGAAATTTTTACCTTTCCATCCTGGTATTGGGTGATATCTCTGATGTGTGTGTTTGGTACTTATACCTCTGGTATTTGGGGTTCAGGTTCAACAATTTCTTTAAGAATCTAATCCTCTAAAAGGATTATTTGTTTCCATTAAATAGGTTTTGGTATAACCATATTGGATCTGGTGACGTCAGATTGGAGTAAAAGGGTTTCTCCTTTTCTGCTTTGAAAATGATTTTTGCATTGAAGGCAGATATCATAGCTTTATAATGCACTTTAAAAATTAATGTAACTGGGATGGATCCTTCAATCATATGGTAATTATGTATTTTAATTTGCAAAACCAATGATTCAAAATATTTTTGCCATTGAGAGAAACAGTAAAGTTTGGATAACAATCAAATGAAACTGGACCTTTACAGAGACTAGACTCTGTGGTACCTAACATGGAATTCTCAAAATTTTTGAACCTAGCATCTCTAAAAGCTACTAAAATGGATGTGTTCAATCCTTCTCAGGTTAAAGGTTTTAGGCTAATTTGTACTAATCCGATGTGGATGTACTTAAAGCCTTTAGTTTTGTACTTGTTCAGAGCACTTTGTGAAAACAAATGAATTATTTCAAAAGGTTTGGAAAGCTGGATATCTCTTTCCTCGGTTTTAATAAAAAAATCAGATTTAAAAAGAGTTAGTCTTGAAGATTTATAGATCTAATCTTTCTAGATTTTAGGAATTTTTCGGTCATCAATGGATTTTTTAAAATCCTCAATAATGATTTCTTTACTATTGACCACATCTCTTATGGTCTTGGAAGTAGATAAAATAGAAGAAGAAGAAGAAGTGGTTCTACAGAAAATCGAGTTCATGATTTTAAAAACCCGTGAGTCAAAATATTGATACACTAATTATTGCTACCTTAAATGAGTTTCTAAAATTATTATATAATAATGGCCACAGGAAATGCAAGTTTCTTAAAATAAAATAAACATAAAATCAAAATAAAATAAACTTAAAATAAATAAACATAATAAAAATAAAATTATTACAAATTAAAATAAAACAATTTATTACTTCGTTAAACCTGCCAGAATCTCAAAGATCAGGAGGCGGGTATTCACAATAAATAAAATAAAACATTAAACTAAAACATAAAATAAATAATAGACTAAAACATTAAAATAAAACATAAAATAAATTATGTATGCATGAACACAATAAATAAGTGGCTCAGTTAACCATATGAATGATATGCATGATATATATATATATATATATATATAAGCTTCAGGCGGCAGAGTTGGCCTTAGGCATGCAAGATACTAAAAATATACTAAAATAAATGAAAAATAAACAAAACATATACTAAAAGTATACTAAAAATAAACAAATTAATAAACATAGTTTTGGTATCTTTCTTGTTTATTTCGTCAAAGCAAAAGTATAATACAAGATTAGTCCTGGAGTTTCTTTTTAGTATATTTTTAGTATCTTGCATGCCTAAGGCCTGCTCTGCTGCCAAGGAGGTGGTGCCCGAATTAATTTTGTTTTAATCAATGCTTGTGAACCATGCATTATAATAAAACATTTTAGTAATAAAAATTATTTTTAAAATTTTATTTATTTATTTTTATATTATTTTTTCGCCTTTCACCATATTTTTCTACCACCATTGCCTCTCTTACCATCCACCATTACCATCATCTCTTTATCACCATCCACCATCACCACCACATTTATATCACCATCCATTATCACCACCCACCATTACCCACCGCTTCTCTATCACTACCACCACCACCACCACCACCATTACCTTTATTTTTTTTTCAACCAATTGCAAAGCCATCAAATCCTTTCACCACCACCACCAGCTCTTGATCATCGCCACCTTTATTTTTCTTTTGTCAAGCACACCTAATAAATTGTCCAAAAAAATCCCTCTAATTCAAACTTAATAAAATCACTAACAAGAAATAGCATACTAATAGTTGAAAATCTAATAAATCTTCTCAAACTCAATAAATTTACCAAAACTTAAATTCAGGAAGATGGGGAACAAAAGGGTGGAATTCATCGGATCCATGAGTAGGAAGACTAGGGCATCACTTATTTTAGAATTAATTTGAGGAAACATAAACGCTATCAAAAGATTAAAAAGGTAATATGATTATAAAAAAAGTCCTTCAATATTAACAAGTGTATTTGTAGGCGGCAGGGTTCAGCGCACGCCTAAGTATTTGGCAACTATGACACTGTGCTGGCTCAGGGCCCACTAAAAGTACAACTTTGGACCTTTTTACAAGTTTTGGTTGGAGATGGGAGTCGCCACCCGGATAAAACCCATGACACTTTTACAACGACTGGATTCTACGGAGGAAGCCCATCAGCCGTCCTTAGAAATTAGGTTCGGAAACTAGGTATGGGCTTTTAGTGGCCCACCCGACCTTGCGATCGGCTTTCGTTTATATTTTATATTTTATTATTTCTAATTATTTAATTATTTCTTTAATTATATGCAAATAATTTCTAAATTTTATAATTTAGTCCAATTTTATTTATTAAGTCCAATTTTATACAATTTAGTCCTTGATTCATACATTCATATATCACATTCACCATTCATCACAATAACAATAAAATCAACAACGAAAATTAAAAGCACATGCAAAGAAATGGGAGAAGAGAAAAGAATTACATCCCTTTTCATACAGTTAAAATTAAAGTAAATAAATCTTAAATTAGATCAAATAATGGTCTTAAACTATTATTCTTGCCAAACTGCCAACGCAGAAAGAGGTTTAAATCTTCTAGAAAATAAGTCCTACAAAAGAATTAAAGAGATTAGTAAATAAACAATAGAAAATAAAAAAAAATTACCACAGAGGCATCGCCTCTGTAATGCTGTGGCGCCGCCTCATCAGGGAAGGCGCCGCCTCTAACAAACGATCAAAAATTTAAAATTAGGGATTTAGAGAACAAAGGCGGCGTCTCTATAAGACAAAGGTAGCGACTCTGTAAGCACAGAGGTGGTGCCTTTATAAAGAGGCGTCGCCTCTGTGCCTTCTGCAATCAGACAAACCCAATTCTTAATTCTTCAACTAAATAATGCATATAAGGCTACACAAGTCTATATCCAATAAAGGAAAGAGTTCAAATAAATACCACAACTACAGAATATAAAAAATGTGAGAATATAAAGATTAAAAATCCAAATAAAAAGGAAGGGAAACAATTTACTAAAATGCCAATTTCAAAATTGATTTACCCTCAGATTGAATCTAGTATGCCCCTTTGCTTCTGGAATCCACTAATTCTAGCCCTCTCTGTTTGGTTTCACTTTTGGTTTTCTTGAATTTTTCTTGTCTTTGGTTTATTTTTTCTCTTTGCTAAAAATTCTTCCAGCTAAAAAAAAAAAAGAAAAAAAGATCATTTTCTTCAGAAGTTAAACCCCTATTTACAAAGGAATCAACCCCTTTTAATGCTCATTTACACCCTACGTTTGCATTTACTCACTCGTTGTAGAACGTGGAGTGATCTACGTTCTGCCATTATTTTTTTGTAATTGAAATCATAGAGGCACCGCCTCATCGATGCCAGAGGCGCGGGCCTCTATGCCAAAGAGGCGACGCCTCTTCAAAAGGATGTTGGGCTTTTGGCCAATTTTGGGCCATGTAGGCTAGCTTCTTGGGATTGGTTTATTAGGTTATGTATTTGGACTTGATCTTTTCTAGTGGGTTTGGGTTACAATTTTAGGTTCCTCATAAATGGGCCAGAATCCAGTTCCTTGACAAATTGGGCTTATATATCATTTTATCATCATTGAGTTTTTCTTTATGGGTTGGCTAAACCATATGCACACAATATTGTGTATATTAACGTAATCATAAGACAAACAATCCAACAATTGAGGATGTGAGGTACAGCCTTATCAAGTAGATGCTAGTAACGCAACGACACCTTAAAACACCACCGTGAAATCATGGTGGTTGAGGATGATGACAACGATAACATATTGATGTCTACTCCGCTAGGAAGCTGTCCGATCTCCATTTTGTCGTACTTCCAGTATTAGTTTAGTTTAGTTTAGTTTTTTTTGTCGTAATTGATGTTGACATTGATGACAACCATTATAAGAATAATGGGTAAAAAGTATGTTTATTTTTTTAATTTTAGTTTAATTTTTAAATTAAAAAAATGTTTTAATCCTATTGAAACAATAAAATAAATTATAAATTTATTAATAAAATATTTAATTTACATGCTTCTCTAAGAGTTTGCATTACATGCATTTAATTCAACTCTAACTAGAGTTATTTGGCCTTTAAATAAAATTTTTGGACCTATTTATTAGAAAAGTTAAAATTAATTTATCTATACTATCGCTACAAGTTCAGGAGATAATTTAACCTTTAGTTCTTTTAAACTTTAGTTTAAATGCAAAACCTTCTGCTATTAGATGTTTTTATATAAAAATTTAATAGGGTTTTATATTACTAAAGTCATCAAAATAAAAGAATATTATATTATTGTAATTAATGATATTTACACTTGTTGTATAGTTCTTTTAATTCTTTTGCCACATAAATCATTGTTGACCTATCTTTTTCTACTTGAAAGATGCAATTATAATAAATTACCATAAGTACGTGTAATTGTTGATATTTCCTTGGCCAAGAATGTCCCTCTTCCAAAAAAATAGAATCTACGATCTCATCAAATATGTTGTTTGCAATATATTTTATCACGTAATACACTAAAGCATATTCCTCACTAGCTCCAAAACATGAAGGATCAATTACCATTTTATCTTGTCAAAAGCATAACATAAAATGTACTAAAATTAAAAACATCATGCTTCTTGTGCATAGAGAGTAAATGCTGATAATAAGTTTTATCAAAATCATAAAGATGATTAACAAGTATATCTTACTCTATTGATTCAAGAAATAGAATAGGAATTCAAATCTCCTAAGCAAAAACCCAATAATATCAGAAAGTTCTTATGGACACTCATTCAAGAACAGTCAGATAAAGTCATTTCAGAGATTGAAGCTAAAAAGTGAAAAACTTTTCACTACAAAAAAAAAAATACAGTTTAGAAATAGAAAAAATTCATTTCTAACATCCAAATTGAAGTGGAGACCTTCTCCATAATTGTTGGGTGTAGATGTTTTTGCAAACTAAAAGTTTTGCTACTGTTGAATCGAAAGAGAGGCTATTAGATCTGGTTTTTATTGCATTTGGTTTAAGAGAAACTAGAGTCTAGAGGCATTTATAATTATGTACAAAGGAGAGTATTTTAGCATAGGAGGAGTAAATAAAGCTAGGGATTAGGGATTGTTTTAAGGAATCGGAGTAAACCATTGAAAAAATTAAGAAAATAATGAGATTTGTGTTAGGGATTTAGAATAGAGAGAAAACAAAGATCAAGGAAAAAAGGAACTATAATTTTATTTCTTAGTTAGAAACGGATTATATATTCATTTCTATTTAATATAATGTTATTGAAAAATTAATGTTGCAATGTTTGATATTTGGAAACGAAATTGAAATTTTATTTTTAAATTAAAAATGGATATTAGTTTTGTTTCTAATTTAGAAACAAAATTGAATTTCTATTTCTAATTTAGAAACGGATATTAATTCTGTTTCTAATTTAGGAACATAGTCAAAATTTTATTTCTAAATTTGAAACAAGTATCAATTCCGCTTCTAATTTAGAAACAGAAAAAAGATTTTATTTCTAATGTAGAAACGAAATTGAAATTTTATTTCTAATTTATATTTATAATGATGTTATATTCTTTTTATTTCTATGATATTTCAATTTCGTTTCTAATTAAAAATGGAAATGTTTCATTTTTAAAACCCATTTCTAAATTGATAAATTCTAGTACTGTTTAGTGATCAACCATAAGGCGGGGTGGCGCCTATTGTTCATGAATTTTATGCCAACCTTTGGAACCACTAGAACTTTAAGGTTTTTTGTTCGTGGGAAGTGCAGTGCATTTCTTTCGATCTCACATCTATCAATCGCGTCTACGGATTGAATGATATTGAACACCGATTGATTATTTGGCTAATGCTTTAGACTATGATTGGATTTTAGCCTCTCTAGCAGAGTCAGGAACAAACGTGGAGAATGCACAAGGGCCACCCTATCACATTCTTGGCGATTACACTCTCCTAAAATATAAAAGGGTGATTCTACTTTGTTGTAGCTAAGTTGCATTACACCTATGTCTCACTATAATCACGTCACCATACCCCACACTCAATTGCTTTATGCCATCAAGGAAGATATTCCTATCGATGTTGGGAGGATCATTCAGGAATTCATCTTGAAAAAGTTTAGCAGCTCCATTATTGGTGGTTTAGGTCACCTGAGCCTTATATAGGATTGTGCACTAAAGCGGGTGTGATTTGGGAGCTTATAGAGGAGTTGATACACCCCAAGCCTTTAATTAACTATTCTTTCATCCAGTGGCTACAATGCTGGCGAGGACCTTGTTTGGTGCTAACGATCCTTTGCCTACTTGTTTATGGCCTCTCCCTCCTTCCTTTGCATTTATCACTATTTCTGGTTCTTAATCATTTGATGAAAAGCAATGGCAACAAATGAGAGAATTTATGGACTATCAAGTTGCTATTAGCCAAAGCATAGAGAGAGGATTCCAACAAATCCTTACACTCTATTTGGATGGGTTGAGGTCATGGTTCATTAAGGAAGGGTAAAGATAGAAAAAGTAAGGGATGAGAATATATATTATGTAACTGTTGTTTGGAAAGAAGTAAGGTGAGGTAAGGGTTATATGAATGAGTTATGTATTAAAAAGACATAAATACCCCCAGTTATGTCAAATAATATTTATTTTATTTAATAATAATAATAATAATAATAAATTTTCAATAATATTTATTTTATTTAACTTAAATAATAATAATAATATTTAATTTGTTTTCAGTAATATTTATTTTATTTAACTTAAATAATAATAATAATAATAATAATAAATTTTAACTTAAATATTTGTGTTTTAAGCTTTTTATGTTGGCAAAACTGCCAGAGGAAGGAAAGGAGAGTAAAAAAAAAGATGGCTGTAAGTTTAGAACAAAAATTAGGTTTTAAGATGTTAGGACGATTTTGAAATTTTAATATATAAATAAGGATAATATTGGAAGAAAAAAATAGCCAATCCGTTACCATCCTTACACCCCAAATTGGGATGAGCAAAAACCACGTAAAATTCTGTACGGACGATTTCACATTTCCCGTCCTTCCCTCTCCTTCACCTTCTGCTTCTTTCTCTCAAACAACCATAAGCTCCTTGCTTCCCATTCCTTCCCCTTCCCTAAACCCTTCCCAAACATAGCGTTAGCAATTATCACATGTCATTTCCACTATCGCCCCATTTTGAGCCTCCGCATGCTCTACTCATCCACCTTATTCAAAATTAAGATTGGCCATAAATCCATTAAAATCAATTAAGTATTTTTAATTATTTTAAAATATATAATTTTAATTAATATATCATAAATGACTAATTTTTTTTTATATTTGAATAAACTCAATTAATTTTGTTAATATTATAATTTGTATGAGATTTCTAATAATTATTAAGCTCAGTTATATTTGAATTAGCCAAAAAGAAAAAGTTTTGCAAGTATTTCACTAAATTGGATATTTTACAACAAATATTTGAAAAATCAAATGAGTGAACATATTTTTCCAACTAATAATTTTATTTGTTATTAATTAATTTAAACTAAAATTATCTCATATATTTAAAAAATAATTTTTTATTCATAAAATTTTTCAGTGATGACATATATGACATATAATTTTTATTTAATTTTTCCTAATTTATTTTTTGAGTGATTTTTAATTTATTTTGATATCTTAAAAGGTTCATTATATATATTGAAGATAGATTTACTATATTTTAGACAATAACTTATTATCTTTGTACTATGAACTAAGTAGTCAATTACTAAACTAAATCAATTATTTTTAAATCTCAAGCTTAATAATTTATTTTAGTTTAATTAAATTATTGATTTATGAACAAATATTTATTCATTTGTAATATATTAATTAAAATTATATATTTAAAAAATAATAAAAAAATACTTAATTTATTTTATTTATAATTATTAATTTGAAAAAATATATATTTTAAATTTTTGATATTATTTTAATAAATTATGAAGTTATTATGAAAATTAAATAATAAAATAATTCAAAATAAAGAATAAACTATTATTTACTTAAAATATTAAAATAAAGTATTTCCTACTTTTAAAACTGAAATGTAAAATAAATAATAAATTTTAAAAATTGACAGACAGAAAATTGTGTAGAACTTGATTGTACAATTACATATAGCATTAAAGACAAATTTTGTATTATTAAAAAATTATAATCATCAGGAGAAACATGGCCCATGCCGGTCTCTAACTTGCGACCTTCACGTTATTAGCACGACGCTCATGTGGGCTTTCATAAGTTAATTTATAGAGTAACACTTGCACATTGAGCTTTCACCAACCGCTACTCGTTCAAGAACTTGCGATTGATAATCTAACTAAATGGCAATTTTTTCAATAAAAAGTTTAATATGTTTTTTTAATAAATTAAATGGTTTTTTTGATATAAAATTAATAATTTTTTAGTATATCGACATATAATATATTACTATTGTTTGTGTTAAATATAAATAAAATGTTAAATAAACTGCAACATGTAGTTTGAAAAATAATTTTATATTTATAAATTTTATAAAAAATAGATAGTGTACATGTAATGCATAGTTATTTTTATAAATTATTAATTTTAATTAATTAATATTTTGTTTGATTAATAATTTTTTAATTTTGATTATTGAAAGTCTGCCATGATGATATACCTTAATTTAGTTAAATGTGAACATTTAAAAGCCACTATTATGCCTTACAGGCAGCTTACATTACCAAACCCAAGAAATAATTTGGTATGAGATAATGGGTGGTCCTTATATAATGAGTATGCCAGCCTCATTTTTGAGCATTATCAGAAAGAGCCAACATTTAAAGTTATGCTCTTTCAAAAACAACAGGATTTAATTTTAAGCATCACTTCACGTTCAAAGGAAGAAACCCATCAAACATTAAGCAAGAATTCATTATGTTTATACTAAAAAGCCCCAAAGATAATGATTACAACTTTATTGTTTGAAGTTAGCATTTCTCCTCCAAAGGGGATTAAATTGGAACCCAAATCCACAACATGTTGTCGACGTTTCATGCATGCAACATTGATGCCCTTTTATAAATTTAACTGTTGGATACAAGATATCAGGTAAGAATTTACCAAGATGAGTTTTGTAGCACTTCAAAAAGAATTATAATAAAAAGACTGGTGTCCATCAAGGTTGGGGGATTATTATGACTAATCTTTAATGAAAAGCACATCATATGATGTGAGTATTGTATCTTTTTCTGGTTGCTGTACGATTGCAACCCATTTCAAAATGTGGGTTTTTTCTTGGATTCCAGGTGAAGTAACGATCTCCTTAATAATTGGACAACCCTCAAAACATATAGACTTGGGTAAGTGATAAGGTAATGACTAAAGACCAGACCAAGAAATCATAAAGTTACAGAAGATTTGAGCCTCTCATAAACTTTCCAGAGGCATCATGACTGGTAACATCATTGTTGGAAACATTCTGGGACCTTTTGTGGTGTAAAGTTCTAAACTTTTGCTATAAGTAATATCTTAACTGTTTAAAAAGAATGGACCACTCTAGTACAATGCTTGAAAATATGCAACTTCATATTAGTATAACCATTTCCAAATGCAAGCAGTGGATCAAACAAAAGGTCGTTTGAGTAGAAACAGAGGTAGAACAGTAACATTCATTCACTTACACAAATTCATTACCATATATAATCAAAAAATGGTTTAAAAATCAAAGCAGATAAAATGAAATCCGGGTGTACCCTCTCAACATAAATTAGGGACTCATCGATGAAACTTTTTCTCTTACAAGAACAACACCAGCACACCTGAAATTGCAAGAATCATTTGGCTCCAGATACCCATGTTGATGATTCTATGTGAAGAGTTTGGAGGGGTAACACCAGGAGTATGCCCTTCTGCAGTTGAGTCAGAAGATGGAGCATCGGCTGCTGGGCTAATTTCAGGAGCTGGTGCTGGAGCAGGAGTTGGAGGTATATCAGTACCAAAAATTGCCTCAGGTAGAAGGACCTTATCAACTTGATAAACTGCAACAGGATCAGTTGAATGTACACTACTGCTAACTGTGGTTTTAGACCATCCTGAATCAAGGTGTACAGTCCCAGATACATCAGTAAAGTTCAAAGCGAATTCGCCAGCACCAGCAAATGTACTAACAGGGCTAACTTGGCTAAGGTTCTTGAAGTCAGCAAGAGAATAATAACGAGGCAAAGCATGGAAAAGCATTATTTGCTTGAGCTGATCTTGAGTGAGGTTTGTTAAAGAAGGCTTCTTAAGAGACGAAAAGGCGCTATCTTTTGGCACAAAGATGGTAATGCCTTCTTCTGTGTTATTGGCTTGGTTTTGGAAGGTATCAATGACTTTAGTGGATTCAAGGTAACTAAGGAAAGTGTGGAATGGACCAGCAACAGAGAGTAAATCAGTGAGATTTACATAAGGAGATGTCGGTGCTGGTGCTGGAGCTGGAGATGGAGGCAGGATTGGTGCTGGAGGACTAGCAGCTTGAACACATGATGGTGAAGTGAACAAAAACAATAGTGTACTGCTAAACATGAAAATAACAGATAGCTCCATGGTTTCAGAAAATTTTGAATTAACTCTCCAAATTCCTGCAATAGCCAAATGCATCCCATCAATTATTAAATTTCAGCTTATCAACACAGTCACAGCTCATTAATCGAAAACAACAAGGCAAATAAAAGCATTAAATTTGCTAATATGTGAAATAAAGATATCATCAATCAAGTCCAGACACTTAATATCCAAGCAACAATCTCAACAACGATTAAAGAAACCAAGAACAAGATGACCTTAACCACAGCAGAAAACCAGATCTTGACCAGCTGAGCCAGAAAAATTGGGAATCATAACCAGAATGCTTACTTTTTTTTGGCTAGGCATATAAAAGATATTGATTAATTTAATATATGAAGCTTGAAACAGGATCTGAAACATGCAATAGCAGCTGATAGTTGAAGAGAAGCTATAAAACAAACAAAAAAAATGCATGAAAATATCAGAAGAACAAGATATACCCTACTTACTACTACTACAGAAGATTGAGTGCCCTTGCCAAAACCAGAGATTAGAGTCCCAGGTCAATGTGCATTTTGTCTCTGCACAAGTTAACTGCTTTTTTCTCTTTCCTTGCTAAAAAGTTGGTAAAATTAAGCAAAAACTAATTTTTGTTGCTCCATGAAAGAGAAGGAAAAAAAATCACAAGCAAGAAAACCACAGCCACACAATGTACACCAGGACAAAAGGAAGGAAACAGATCTAGACCAGCTCATCCAAAACCAACAGTTCTTGAAGTTTTACAACATGGGCACTAATTTTCTTGGCCAGTAAAAAGAAACAGGGAGCACCCATTACCATTAGCAAGAAAGAAACACTAAAAAACAAGTAAAAATGTTTAAAATCTGAAAACGGGTACTTCACATAACCATTACTACATGAAAAGCCAAAAATGTATATATGGCAATGAGAGAGCAAAGCTTGAACTACAAAACTGACCTGACCGAGGAATTCAGAGAGAAACAAATGAGAAACCAAACTGCCAAAAGCTAAACCGCAATGGAGAATAGAAAGGTGGCCAAGGCTATATAAAGATATATTTATTACTAGAGAAGCTTGAAAAAAAAATATATATATATACAAATATATTTATACACTGAGTGAAGAGGGTGGAACCAGCTGGAAATGGTTCAAGAAAATATAAAGGGGAAAGAGAGTAGGTTACACAACATTACAACAATGCAATATTATATTAATATTATATTATATGGCAATAGCATTGGATGTTATTTTCACTTCACAAACTAGGGAAATTGGCTCTTTTTCTTGGAGGGTAAAGTAAACTATGCTTTGTTGGAAATCTTTGTAAAGAAATAAAATAAAAACTATAGGCCCATTATATTATATGGTGGCATTTCTTAATCAACTGTCAGTTGAATTTTTTTTTTTTTTTTTTAATTCTTATTACTTCCCAGTTCCCAACCTTGCACTCTACCCCATCATTACAAGGTTACACCTTTGTTGAATTTTTCAGGAGAATTTGCTATATCATGATAAATAGGCCTTGCAAAATGTTTTGTGCTAATTGATCTTTGCATCAAGAAGATATATAGAATAGTTGACAGAAAAAAAAAAAAAACATTTAAAAATAAGACCTAATGGTCACTTCATTAAAATGTACAAGTTAAATCCTTCATAAAATTATTTCTAGTGAGTTCAAATTTTTGATATATGTAAAATGATAAAACTTTCTTTTTATATTGAAAAACATATAAAAAATTATATGAAATTTTCTTTCAAAAATTTTTAGAATCTAAGAATTAAATTATAACACTTATTGTTCATAATTTTACTTTATAATATCTTATTCTTTTATTTTTTTTAAGTATATATGGTATCTCTTAATTTATTTTTCTAATTGATCATGTTTATATCATAATTATTTTAAATATTTTAATTACAAATTTAATTTTAAAATTTGTTCTTTTATATATTAGTTTTTTAACAATATATTAGTTAATTCAATTTTAAATAAAGTTTTGATATTTAATATTTTCGTCTATCAATGTTAGAATAAGAAGAATTATTCATATCACTTACAATTATAATTCACAATTAATAATATTTTATTTAAATAAAAATTAAATTTATATTAAAATATATATTGTTTATTAATAAGATTATATGATCAATGGATAATACGACATAAATTAATTTTTATCTAATAAATTAGATAAAAATTAATTTTATAAATTAATAACTATAAAATTTAAATTCTATATATTTTTAATATTATTTAAAAAATTATTATTTGATCACTTCTTTATTGGCTATTAGAATAATTAGAATGGCCTCCTATTCATCATATGATATAGTATTTAATTTGCATTTAACTTCACAAGTAAATGGAGCAACCAAAATTCAATTTTATTTCTCAACTTTAATTGAGATAAAGAGAGATCACATGGAAGGGATGAGATGAAGAGGATTCAAAATCTCGTGATATAATGTAAGTAAAAGGAGAAGAAAAAAAAGGTTTTAATTAAGCTAGAGAAGTAAAATAAAATGTGAGATTGAGAAATTGTTAAGGGTCAAATGTGGGTGCCCCCAGTGAGATTTGGGCCAACCAGAATGTTGCTGTCGGGTTGGTGCGCCCACTAGATACAAACCTCTCAATCTCTATCTGGTATATAGCCCTGTCCGAATAAGAATAACGTGAGAAAATAAACTATAACTTACAAAAAATAGCATATTTATTTTAGATGTATTATGCAAACTCTTAAAATAAATTGTCCTATTTTTAATATCTAAGAAATTAATGATAAATTTGTTTAATATGTAAGTTATAAATTAATATATTTTAATTTAATTATTAAATAATATAAATAAAATAAATTAACTTAAAATAGATTAACAATAATAAAGTGTATTATAAATTAATATTATTTTAAAATATAAATAAAATAAAATCAATTAAATAAATAATTTTAATAAAATGTGAAATATGAGTTAATTATTTTTAAAAAAAATTTCACCTTATTTTTATTTTAACTCTATACTTTTTTGTATAAAAAAAAAAAAATCAAATTGCACCCTAGAATTTATATTTACCTTAATTTTTTAAAATTTTTATGTATTATTTATTTAAGATTTCAGTATAAAACTATATACTTAGTGCATATAGAAATTTTCTTTAACTTGTTTTTCAAAAGAATTTCTATAGTTTTAATTTTTTTTGTATAAGTAAAAATTAAAAAGCTAATAAAAATGTTTATTTATTTTAAATATATTTAGTTTAATATATATATATATATATTAGTTGAAATATTTAAAATATAAATTATACATAAATTTAATAATTTATGTAATACTTTAAGTATGAATAAAAATTTTTGCCTCTTTAGTCATGTTTTTGCCAACTAGAGCCTCGTTGGTTAGGACCATCCAATCATAGGCACCACAAAACATGTCCCAACTGTGGCTCTGCTGCCGGTGCCACCGACAACGACGGCGGCCTCGCCATCCCTACCACCTCCGCTGGCAGCTCATGCTGTCAATGTTATGTTTGTTTTTAGCTAAAAGTAATACGACACCGTTTTTCTCTTTGCGTCTTGCTCCACCGACACATTCCGAGACACGTTATACTTTTTTTTTTTTTTTGGTCAATGAGACACATTATCCTTGTGCCTTGTGTCGCGCCATGTTTACATTTTATAAATTTTAATATAAAGTTATTGAAATTATTGCAATAAAACCAACTATTATTTGTGGGTTCATAAAAAATCATTATGCTCAATTTAAATTTACTTGGATTTATCTTTTTCTTTTTCTTAAAATAAAGCAAGATAGATGTTTTGCCAATTACTGAATGTTTATGTTTGTATGTTAATTATCTAAACATTTATAAGAATATTGTAAAATGATATGTTTTTCTCTTCAACTTGATTAAATTTTAAAAAATACACATGCATTTCTAATTGAAAACCATGCAAATTATGGGGCTATGAAAGTGTTATATTTTGATCCAATATAAATAAAAAATCAAGATTCAAAGTCCTTAATTTTTTTTTTTTTTTTGGGAAACACAAAGTTCTTAATAATTAATACAAGCGAAACGCCCGGTGTAGTAGTTATTCACACACACAAAATTATTATTAAATTTTATATTTTATATTATAAACTAAGTTATTAATATTTTACTATATTTAATGTATTCTTAAAAATATTTATTTAATATTTATCATAGCTTATATAATACTAATTGGGTGAAAATTTTTGTATTCCACTTGTTTATACTTTATAAATGCACTCTATATTTGACTTTTTAGTAATTTAAATGACATAATTATTCTTACTCTTGAATGACTCTTTTATTAGTTAATATAATATTTAAACTTCTACAGGTGTTTAATTATTTTATATATTATTTATTTTTTTGAACATCCAATATATATATATAACAAAAATATAAAAAATAAAAACATTAATATTTGTAAGGTATTAACTAAAAACTGTAGATTCTTGGTTAAAATTTTATTTCATTATCTAGTTATAAATTTTTATTGATTTTGTTATGTTATAATTACTTGGATATTTATTTTGAAATTTACTTCAATGCAACATATTAATATTTACAATATATTTAATATGTAAATCTAAATATTATTTATTTTTAAAAAAATTATTTTTTGAATATAAAATAAATAATTGGAGAATCAATTATCTATTTGATTTTGTCTGTTGCCTTATTTCTCTCTAATTATCTGTTTAATATTCTAAAAATAAATTTTTTGAAAAATAAATATTGTATTTAAATTTACACATTAAATATGAAATATAAATGAATTTTTAAACATTAACATGTTGCATTGAAGTAAATTTCAAAATACATATCTAAATAATTAAAAACATATGAAAATCAATAAAAATTTATAACTAAATAATGAAATCTATCATGCCTAAAAGTTCAACCAAAAATTTACATTTTTAGTTAATAACTTGTAAATATTAATTATTATTTTTATTTTTAATATAAAAAATTTTAAGTATATATTTAAGACTTTATATATTGGACATTGAAAAAATAATTAATATATAAAGATGATTAAACATAAAAAGTTTAAATGTTATATTAGATAATAAAATAGTTATTCAAAAATAAGGATAATTATGTCATTTAAATTATTAAAAATTAAATATGAAGTGCATTTATAAATAGGAGAAGTGCAAAAATTCTCACCCTACAACTTAATTAATGTAAAGAAAAAGATTAATTCATTTAAATTTTAATTTTTTTATAAATTAAATTCAATTGGGAGAAAAATAAGTTTTGATTCATAATTTTAAATCATTTTATGTCTCATTTTAATTTAATTATTTTTCTCATTTAAAATTTATAAAAAAAAGTATTAATAGTATCTCTAAAGTCAATATATATATATATATATATATATATATATATATATATATATATGCGGATCTCCAATTAGGCAATTATTTTGGTTCGTTTTAGGACTTCTCCAAAATACGTAGAAAATATTAGCCCGTGAAATTTTCATCTTGTCAACCTTCACCTAGTAAGACACTAACATGGGGCATCACCTACCCTATTATTACTGTTGTTAATTTGTTATTTAAAGCTAAATTGGAACAGTGGAGCATGTGATCATAAATAAATTAGGGGTCAAATTGAGTATTAAATAAATCAAATCTATCTTAATTTGACCGAGGGAGGTGGGTTTCGTCTTGTACTCTGAGCAAGGAAGGTCCAATGGCAATTTCCAGACCCACCAAATTAGATGTTTGGATATTGATTATTGAATATGTTTTGGCACATGAGTCTTGCTTGTAAAAATTAGCACTAATGGATATCATTATCAACACAATTAGGCAAAGCTAAATCTAATATGCTTTCTGTTTAATGGTCCCTTTATAGACACACGACTAACAAAACTTAATGATATCAAATTGTTATATTAATCAAAATTTTTAATGTCTAACCATCGGATTCAATTTCTCATTTAACAAGTTTGATTAAGATCAACAACTTAATATTTGCAAAATATATATATATATATATATATATATATATCATTTACATCTTAAGTATTACATTGTTGAATTGGATAAATGATGTGTATTTTGAGTATTTTATATTTGATCAAAATTACTGATATTCAAAATTTATGATACTTTAATTTATTTATTTAATTCTGATAAGACTATAAGGGTGGTAAAAGTCTCTCAACAACTAATTTAACGCAATTATATATGTTACTATTCAAACTTGGGACATTATTTAAGTGAGAATAGTTATCTACTAGCTGATCACAATGATTACTGGTTTAAATATTTCATATTTGGTTGATAAAAATACATATATTACAAATCTAACTGTTAAGTGTAATACAACCAAAATATATATAAATTTTCTAAAAATTAAAAAAAAAATCAGCTTAAAGGTACTTGCTACCAGTCATGGAAGGTTCTATATATTGGTGTAAGAAAAATGGTGAGAAAAAAAATGAAGGGGTTGGCAGGAATAGGGCAGGGAAGATGAGAGGTAACAATCAAACATGAATATAGGCAGCTAAGAGTGCCTTGTCAAGCTGATTCGGTTCCATGTTTTTTCTAAGTTGGTGGTCTTCTTCTCATCTTCATGTATTGTTTTTTTATATGCACCAAAGTATCTTCATGCTATTTTATATATGTTTCTATTTATTTTTCTCCTTCTTTAGGTAGAAAAGTCGTCACTTTTCGTCAAGTAAAAGAAACTGTTGTGGCAATCCGTCATAGTTTTACCTCAACTTGTAATGTTTAAACTTGACAATCATCATTTGTTTATATGTAAATCATTGGGATAAGAATGTGTATAAGAACAAAAAGATGAATATATGAATTACTATAATCATTTCTTAGACGGAAGATAAGTCAAGTACATACAAATTACTACCTAAATTAAGGACTGAAAATATGTAATAAATCAAGGATCAATGAGCCCCAACTTGTAAATAATTGAGTAAAAGCATTCTTCTTCGAAATCTCACAAAAAAGAAATGGTTTGTAGAATGAAAAATTAAGTATAAAATAATTTCTCACAAATAAAGTGATAATTTTTTTCAATACGTTTTGTTTCTAAATAAATCGTATCACATAAAAATATCATAGGTTAAGAGTGATTAAAATATATATACTCAAGTGATGGAGTAAATATTTTATTTACTTTAATTCATAATATGTGGCTGAATATTGGTGTTCAACTTCCGTTGATGAATCAGAGACATTAACTTATTTCTTGATTTTTCATGGATAAAAAAAGAATATATATATATATGCTATATATCTTATTTTTTTACTTGATAAAATATTAGAATAAAAATATTATTAATAAAAGAATAATTCGTCAGATTGAAATTTTTATTATATATTTTTTCATAATATCTTTCTATATCTTAAAAAAAATTTAAAAAATCAATGTGCTACACGAAATATTCATAAGGCAAGCATATAATATACATAAGTAAGAAGAAAAATAAATAAATTATATTAAAACAAATAAAAAAATCAGAGATAAATGGTGCCTTTTGGATAATGAACAGAGCCAAATGAAGACTAATAAACTATTCTTTAACAGTTGATGACAAGATTAAAAATTGCTATTTTCATCTCTTTTTCGGTCATAATTCCCATCTCTAACTCAATAGTTTCTATATGATAAATAATTATTAAAACCGAGAGAGAGAGATTAAGCTTACACAGTAGCTTCTGTATGATAAAAAAAAAGGCCAATTGGTAAAAAAAATTTAAACTTTTACGAGTTGGTGCAATTTTAGTTCACTTTTTTAAATTTTGACTTGTCTAACCTAATTTCATAAATTAGTTGCAATTATAGCCAAAAGTTAATTCTGGTCAAAATTAAATTGGAAACAATTTCATGTAGGCCCTTCAACATATGTGTGTAGTAAAAATAAGCCCAATTTCAACTTTTTCAACAATTGAGCCCTTCAACTTGGGAAAAAAGTCCAATTGGTCCCTTTGATAACAATTAGCTCCCTATATTTTGACAGACTGCAAAAAGACCCATTACACATTTACATATACCTCCCTAATATTTTTAATATTTAACAAATTAGTCCATATTTTAGCAAAAAAATATTTAAAATTTAATATTTAAAATATAATTTATTTATAGTTTGTAAAATTTAAAAATTAAATGATATATTATATTAATATAAAATTTAATTATTCACCAATAATATTAGTAGTTTTAAAAAATTAAATTTTTTGTTTATTTATAAATTTATTTTAATTTTTAAAATTATACATGACACTTAAATTTGTCTATATTTTGAATATATAAATACACAATT
>CATIWO010218491.1:0-10968 GCA_949673435.1 Macaranga tanarius
TAATATATAATTAATTGAAAAGAAAAAGGGGATGGCGTGAAGTAAATAAAAATGGAAAGTGAGGGCCTTAGACTGGAGGGCCAAACAGTTGAGGATCCATCAAGGTTCACAAACTAAAAACGAGGGCATTTGGTTGGGAAGAGGGAGAGGAGCACATTTACATTTACATGAATAAAGTAAAGTCAATTTTGAAGAAGAAGAAGATGGAGGATGATGATATGGATTCGCTGTTTGAGGGGATGGTGTTGTTTACACCTTCTCAATTGGGTAACGATGATGAACAGCAGCAGCAGCAGCAGCAAGAACACGGTGATCATGAAATATCGCAATCTCAAATTGAAGAAGGTGATGCTTCCTCGTATTGCAGTGGCAGCTTTCATGACAATTCTGCTGCTGCATCTCAACAGAATCAGAATGCGAATGTGAATGTGCCTCTCGACGAGAACCTCTTCTCTGATCTTACCCTTGTCGTCGACTTCCAATCTCCCTCTCCATCCGAATCCCATCCAATTTCTGTTGCTGCTACTAGTAATAATAGTAATAGTATTCCAGCATCCCGCCACCAGCTGCCTAGAAAGAAGAAGAGAGCTGCTGGCCTCAGGATCGGCTATGCTAGAGATTCTTCTTCTTCTCTCTCCCTCCATGATAATGATGGCCATCATCAACCCTCTCCTTCTTCTCTTCCTACTCCCGTCGATCATCCCTATGCCTGTGCCGATGTTCTTAATAATACATCCGCTGCTCCTTCTCCTTCTTCACCCAGTGGCCACAATGATTTTGATTCACAACTTCACCGCATCAAGTCCCAGATTTCTGAGAAGCTTCACCACTTTCATCAGTTGGCATCCTCTGTCTCTTCTGATAGAAAGGTTTCCCTCACCCGGAGAAGGCAGGCTGCTCAACTTCTCAATTCAGCTTCTGCCAGGCACTCCGACCTCGAATTGCAGTTGGAAGCTGCCTGTGAATCCGAAGATTTTGAGGCTGCCCAACGGATTAGCGACAGCCTTGCCTCTGCCGATGAGGAGAGGCGATCCCTTCTCGCCGCTCTCAAAGACGCCGATGCCCACTGTGATTCCCTCCATTCTAAGATGCACCATGTTCTCCACTCTCAGATTGCTGCTGAGCAAGAATGCGCTACTCTTCTCTCTAATTTTGCTAAGGTTACTTACACTTCTCTTAATATGCTATTATTAATCTATGCTTCCTCCTAAACTTCATATATCATCATTGCTCTTTCTGTGTATGTGACCACTAATTGTCTTCTTTCCCCACCCCCCAGGATGCAGAAAATAATGCAAATTTGCTCTTGAAACAAGCAGAATCACTTTCTTCCAAAGACATGGATGAATGGTTCTCCTCAGCTGAGGCTTTGGAGGCCCAGAAGATTGAGTTGGATATCGAATCACATTTCATACATGAGGCACGCCTATTTGTTACTGATTCTATCGACCATTCCATTGATGACTACAAAAAAGAACAGGAAATTCTTCATAGGAAAAAGGATGTTCTCACTGACCAACTCCAAAATTTACTTGCTTTAGTCAAACTCAAGGAAAAGGAAATTGCAGAAAATGATACTCATATCAAAGCAATTGAAGAAAAGATTGCTGATGTGGTCTCTGGGTTTCAGGGGACTCAATCTGGCATTGATGCCAAGTACAATCACTTGCAGTCTCAACTTTCTCAGATGCATTTGCAGAGCCAAGCTTTATCTACAAAAAGGCAGGAAATTGATAACTTCCTTGCTGACAAACAAGGCCAGGGGGCCAAGCTAAGGGAACTTGCCAGGGTCTCTGAAGATGAAGCCAAGGAATACCAGGAAGTTGTTGAGCTGAGAAAAAGCTTAATGTTGCCCATTTTGAAGTCCATAGGAGATAAAGTGAGACTGGCAAAGATGGAGGAGAAACTTGTTGAGGATGTCCAAATGCTCCAACATGAAGTTTCCTCAGCAAGAGCTTCCCTACAGGTTGATTTTTCTGCCCCTAAATCTTTTTGATTGGTTATCTTTTATTGCTTTTAAGATTTACAACTGACCTAAACATTCCTTTAGATATCTTTAATATTAATTCTAATTTCTCAGTCATAATATTGGCTATGGCCACGGCTAAGGCATTAGAATAGAATAGAATAGAATGATTGCAAAGGTATTTTATGCAGTGTCATAAAATGGTCCAGAATGGGTTGCTGACACATATTTTGCCATTTTCACGGGGCCATGTTTGCTCTATGGGAAATACCATGTAGGGGGCTTGTTTCCTCTATGAGAAGTATGAAGGAAAATACCTTGTAGAAGGCTTTTTTCGCAGAATTAGCTTCACCTTCTTTGCAGAATCATTGAAGCTAGTGGGACTCAAGAGGATCTTTAGATCCTTGGATGTTGGCTCAGCTGCTCAGGTTTTGAGATGGTGCACCGCATTCCAATAATATAGCATAAGCAAAAAATTTCAGTACATGGCATACAGAAAGTTTTGGTGAACCTTTTTCAAGTGTTTCGAAAGTTTTGGTGAACCTTTTTCAAGTGTTTCAACTCTTAGTTTCAGTTGTAACATATTATCAAGTAGAAAGTGTCCAATCAACAGGCTTATTTCATTTTTTCCATGTATATATCCATTTGCATCCATTGTTGTTCTGTTGTTTATTCTCCAAGTTTAACTTTCTGAAACATTAAATCAGTTAATTCTCAACTGTCTTGTTGATGCCATTCAATTACTAAAACTATATGCCTCCAATGTTAGGAGCTATTATCAACAAAGTCGACCATCCAACAAACCATAGCATCCTTCAAGCAGAGGATTTTTTTCATTGATAAGAGAGTTCCAGAGCTAGAAGCAGAAAAGAAAGTTGCGGCTGCAGCAAGAAATTTCAAGGAGGCCGCACGAATAGCTGCTGAGGCGAAGGCATTGAGCGTTGAAAAGGATGGTGTCCAGATTGACTTGGAAAAAGCAACATCAGAGCTAGAGAAGTTGGAGGAAGATGTTAAAAACACCATTAGCAGATTACAGGATACTGAAGAACTGATCTCATCCAAGGAAAAGGAGGTCGCAATGGCTAGATTCCAGAGCTTACTTTTAACTGCTGGTGTTGCTACAGCTGAAAGGTTCGCTGCTTTGGAGCTGGGTGACATTGAAGAAGCCGAAGTTCTACTTTCAGAGGCTGAAGCAGCAAATGCCGAAGCAAAAAAGATTCAACCAGTATACAATTTCAATGAAGAAGAGCTCTCAAATTTACCAAAACAAATCATGTCCATGGAACTTGTATCCAAGCTCGGAAGGAAGCAATTAGAAGAACTAGCAGCATCTGTTGATGTTTCTGCGCCACAATGAGTAGAACCAGATTGGAGTGTATTTGAAGATGATAAGTGAATAGATATTCGAGATCCAGTGGCATCCTTATTTTTAGCAATTATGGGAAGCTACAAACGGGTCATAAATGTCACTTTGGGGGGCTACTACACATGACCATGTATCGTCCTGGCTGTTCTTCAAAACCATGGTTGCCTTCGAAGATGGCATTTGACACATCCGACAGTTCTGCTGATGACAGGTTCGGATTCGTTGTGGTTTTTATGTTTATATGTGATATCAATCCAGCAGGACAACTCAGCACAAGGAGGTTGGTGAATACTTTTTTACTGTTTGTAATTACTATTTAAAGTTATTCTCGGGCATGGAATGTTTGCGACACCAAAATTGTTTTCAACTAAAACTCATAACTTTGTTTGGTTGATAGCGCTGAAAGAAATAAAACTAGATTTGTTTCATACATTGTCCTTCAGTTCGACAGTTTTTCTACATTTCGGGTCTTCTTTTTCTTTTACTGCTGACTGCTGAGTGCTGTCCACGATTCAACACCGGATTGAATATTTGCTTAGTTTCACAGTATATAACCGCTTAGTTTCATGTCAAACTCCTAAAAACTTGCTGTATAATTAAAAAGAGAGTCCTCTATTTTGGAACTTTGAAGTTCTATGATCAAAGCTCAACACCAGCACCACTGATTAGAATCATCCATCTTCCTGTTTTGGCTTGAAGTTTTATGGCTGTAGAACCTTGTAAACTAGGATCAAGTGTCTACATAAACCAGGGAGAAGATTGAACAGAAACAACAATTTATATGGTTGCCAACGATTCTGTCTCTATAGTTTAACATGCGGCTGGACAAAAGCCCACTTTTTTTATTTTTTTTTATGAATCAAATGTATAGATATTGAAGAACAATAATACACTGTATACATAAACGGTCTATCCGGCCTCCTCTTCCCTGTATAAAATTAAACTGATCAAGAATAAGGGAGCATAGCATCTGTCCCTAAAGTTCTGGAAACTTGTGGTCAGCAGCGGTTGAAATTCCTTGGCCGAAGCGGAGAATGAGGAGTTTTAAAAGACATCCGCACACAATTCAATCTACAGCCTGCAAATCTCACCACACCAGACTGTGTTATCAATGTACATTTTGATCAACCTTACAAGGCTCTGCCGATGCTAATTACAGTCTAAACCGCACTCCTCTAAAACTGGGCCGTCCGACTTGGCCAGGAATGGATCTATGCGAACCCACAAGAGGGAGAAGATGGAAGCAAGCAATATTGACCAGACAACAATGATCGTAGGAGTTCTGTTCTGTCTACCCAGTAAACCCTTCAGGAAAGGATAGAGGTGAACTATCACCCAGAACGCAAAGAAAAGCTTACCAAAAAGAGGTCCCCACGACTCATACCCGTTGTTGATTGCATTTGAGACACCAGCAACCACTCCTATCAGGTTTATTATCAGCAATGTCGTTGGTGGAATGAGTAATGTCGTCCACTTAAATGCATACAGCTCTGAGAACTCCTCGTCATCCCCCCCTTTTGATGTCACGGTGAAGTTTGTATCAACACCAGCTAAAACCTTTAAGAGCCCCTGGAAAACAGCAAACAGATGTGCCGACACCCCTCCAATCACCCAGAATTGCTCGTTTCTCCACCAATTGTCTATCCCAACTCCACTCCATCTCATTTCCAGTATGCTTGTCGCAAAAATGCAAATGAAGAGTGACAAAAACCATAAACTAGCAGCATTGCTTAGCTGCAATATGGAAAACAAATTAAAGAAATTAATCAAGATACATATCCCAATTACATTTTTAAGCAATTCTATCATTGCTATTATAAACGGCATACCTCCGGAGTGATAAATTTCCCAGTTAGCAAGCACACAGCAGGAAGAGTACAATATGCCAGCAAAGGAATGGATGTCAACGGATAAACTGTAGCATTTATGTAGGACAAACGCTCTAGCCACTTCAGACCTCCTCCATATCCATACCAAAGAGGACAATGCCTGCTCAAAAATATTTCAACAGATCCAAGAGCCCATCGAAGGACCTGGTGTAGACGATCAGAAAGATTGATGGGCGCAGAACCCTTGAATGCAGGCCTATCTGGAATACAATATATTGATCGCCATCCGTGACAGTGCATTTTAAACCCCGTCAGTATATCCTCTGTCACCGAACCATAAATCCACCCAACCTGGACAGTGGAAAGCAATTTATATTGGAGCGCAGTTTCAGACAGAATGAAATACCAGCTGAAGGATCTAACACAGATTTAAACATTTCTTTACCTCTTTTCCCCATTCTGTTTTATCTTCATAGCCACAGCTAATAACATGGATGGCTTCTTTAAGCAGAGATGCAGGGCTAGCACTTTTTAGCGTACCACCATCTTCTAGCAGTGTTGATGCCACAAACACGGGAGACTGCCCAAACTTCTTCTCCAATTTATGTTCAGACATTACAGCTGCATTTTCACCTTCAATTCCTGCATTCAACCCTTTCAAGTTATCAGAAAAAACAATGAGCTAGACTGCCTACAGAGTTGAGCAAATGCCGGGGGAAACTGGCATGAATATGGAACTTCCATGATCAACAAAGTGCATATTTCAGGTATACAGCGTACAGCGTACAATGCTGTATGCAGATTTAAAAATCAACCTTGCCAATGAAGTATTGGCAATCTCACAGACAACAAGTAAAACAGTCACATAATCACAATCAGTGCTTGGGATACATGACACCCATTCAAATTACAATATTGTGGATTTAACTCACCAGTGTTACCTTCAATGCCCTCTTCAATACCCTCCAAAGCATTTACAGGTACATATGTCTTTGAAGCCATCTTCTTCATCTCAGACTTGGGTTTGTTAGTCTTCTTCTTCTTCTTTGTCCTTCCTGAACAACAGCATCCGCAAAGCCACTTAGGCAAGCAATTGCATGTCCTACTTGGTGTTTTCTTCGCTTTTGGAGCATCAAAACCATAGAATGCCTTCCTTCTGAACACACATCCGGTGCCGACATATATAGGCCCTTGAATGCCATCCAAACCTTTCATGTTGATCTGTAAGGGAGTTTTGCATTAGGTTCTGCACAGAAGAGGAAAAATTTGATGTAGAAAAGTCCAATAAGTTTTTAAACAGACAATGCTTACATCAAAAAATACAATGTTCCTATTGGCATATCGATCGTGCCTGTCGATACCATCAAACCGCTGTGGGAACTGGACATAGCACACGCTCTTCCCAAGCAAAGGATCCATCATGAAACACATTGCTTCTCTTATAGCCTTACTGTTATTGAAGTAGTGATCGCAATCCAAATTTAACAAGTAAGGAGCATTTGTGAGCACAGCAGAAACCCTGACCTGCATGATGGAGAGAGACAGATTTTAAATAAAATCACATCCCCTCAACTATAGAGATGTAGAGAATGTGACATCTTTTTCCTTTATTTAATTACTCACCAAAGCATTCATTGCTCCAGCCTTTTTGTGGTGATTAAACCCGGGTCTTTTTTCTCTAGAAACATACACCAGACGTGGTAATTCATTTCCATCTGTGTCAAGCCCCCCACTTTGGCCAAGGAAAACCTATTATTAGAGAATAGAGAACACTCGGTGTTATGGAACAGAACTCAATAAGAACCGCATTAAAGGAAACCAATAGTCACATACCTGAATCATCCCAGGATGATCGCGAACATTATTCCCAGGCCATGGAGTCCCATCCTGCATTGTCCACCCTTCTTCCGGGACCTTATGCGCCTTGGATACCAAAGCATTGATACGAACTTTAAACTCTTCATACTCTCTCTGCAATCACAGCAAGTAATAGGGTTAACAATACTGGCCAAAGCACAGACAGAGAATGGAAGGAGGATAAATCTCAAAACTGGAAGTTTCAGCACCTTCATCGCTCTCCGTTCCTTTATGAACGAAGCCTGCACCTTATCTTTGAGATAATCAACCTTTTGTGCAAAATAAAACTCTGGTGCTCTTGGTTCAATGTTAAATTTCTTACAGAAAGGGACCCACTTCTTTGCAAATTCAGATGTTTCTGATAGTGCCTCAAATGTTAGCATAGCAGCACCATCATCAGAAACATAGCATGACACCTTGTCAACAGGGTAATCCACTGCAAGAATGGACAGAACCGTGTTTGCAGTCACGAGGGGAGGTTCTTTTAATGGATCCACTGTGCTTACGAATATATCGATTGGAGAAAGTTGAGAAGGCTGCCCTTCCTTCTCATACCTGTCAAACAAGCCGTGAATTTCTTTAACATCTCATCTCCGCTGTGAATACAGCTAGCTTCAGGAAGTCCACCAAAAGACATCATAAGCTACTAGTTACCTGAGGGACAATCGATCCAAATATGTTTCTCTGTCAATAGGAAGCCACTTTGGGAATTGATCAAGAATCCATGAAAGAGCAAACCAAATCTCACAAATGACAGATATGAGCCATAATGCGTATGCATCATTCACAGGATGCGTAACTCGGTAGTGGAAGAAGAACCCAAGAACTACAAGTCGGATGATGATGATCATTCGATAAGGATTTATTTGACTGGAGGAAATGGGCAACTTTCGGGATAATGGTTGTCTAGCTTCATCCATTCTGATCCACAAGCAACAAAATTTAACTCCATAGTCAGTCAGCAAGCAACAGTAGGATTGGTAGTAACTTGAGGGAGAGGCATAAGGGGAAAAAGAAGAAAATAAAACAATTGAAGGCAGAGGGGTTTCAAATAGTAGGGATGGTGAGGAAAGTAGTAATAATAATAATGGGAGAAAATAAGGAAAGAAGTTGTGGTAAAGTAATAGTGTAAAGTGAAGAAGAGAAGGAGAAGGTGGTTACAGTGGGAGATGAGCTGGATCATCAGCATCATAGTCCAGGTCTTTGCCACCATGTTCATTCTTCATCAAGTGAAGTTTGTCTTGTTTCTGCTTCCAAAGTTCCATCCTTTCTTTCCAAGCAATACTGCCGTAGCCATAAGCAGCCAAGTCCTTGGAAGGATCCATGGATCTCGGTTGCGCTGAAAAAGGGGAGGATAAGCTGAAGAAGAAAGGCAAGAGAAGAGAAGGAAATTTAAAAAAAAGTAAAGAGTTAATTACCAGGAAGGGCAGAATCTGAGAAAGGAAGAGGGTGGATTCTTTTGCCGCCATTAGACATGAATGAAGGGACCAAAGCATGTTGTTCAGGAGGAATGTCATCAACCTGCACCGACCGACCGGCCGGCCGGCATTAAAAGATTATTATTATTATTGCAACATGAAAAGCATGGGGTAGGTAGAGCAGAGCAGAGCAGGCGAAGGAAGGAAGAAAGAATAGGGAAGAACCGTTTGGCCGTCGGTGAGGAGAGGAAGTTGGGGCAGAGGATGGAGAGGGAGATCAGAACTGTGATAGTAAAGCATAGCGTCTGGTCCTGGATGCACCATATCCTTTCTACCACTCCTGGTCCTGGAAGCATCAAAGTTGAACTCGTTTTCCAAGTCATCGACGCCGTCTTCTTCTTCATCGCCATCCACTCTGGCGCATCCTGTCCCAACCACACAACACAATCAAAATTCAAATGTTAATTTGTTATTTCAAAAATGTTGTTGAAATTAGTACCCTTGAGACGCTTGAATCTAGTCTTGCACTGAGGGCAGACTTGACTTCCTTCTCTGCGCTCGTACTCGTAGCAAGTTCTGCAGATTGGGAAGGCACACTCATTGCAGGCCACGAATAGCTCTCCCTCTACAGTTAGCCCAACATCGTCTCCGCATATGTGGCATATTTGTCCGCTTAAATGTTGTAACGCTTTCGGCTGCAACAAAACGTAAAAATTAACAACAATCTGCATATAAGTAATAAGAAGAAGAAGAAGAAACAATAAGACATGTAGTAATTGTAGCAGAGTAAGGTACAGCAGATTCTCCATCGCGACGGATAACAACGAGCTCATTCCTGATGTGAGAACCGGCCACCAAACCAGCACTGGCCTCCATCACCAGCACTTGCAATGGGTGCGCACAGTTTCTGGTGTAGATCTGCCACTTAAACTAAAACTAATACTAATACAAAACAACAGAAGCCGTAGCATTACTCATCTGCTGCTGTAAATTCATGTTAGTTGAAGCTCTGCTCTAAATTGGAGATTTTTAATTTAAGCTTCCTGTATATGTTCCAATTGCTTTGGTTAATGCTTCTTGAGCTGTTCTTCAATTATCATTTGTTGCTCTGCCCCACTCCACCCACTTATGTAATGTAATGTAATGTAATTACGGCTAAAGTCTAAACTAAACAAAAACAAGATATCTTCTGTCCGCAAAATGACAGTCGTTTCGTTTTAGTAAATAAGTTGTTATCAATATCTCCGCCGACACTACTAATGGCCATTATTTATCGCCTCATTAACCCCATATGTAGATGTACGACGTCTGTCATCTTCTGCTACTGCGTATGTAGTATGTACCATTTAATAGTTGCAGTAAATACGGTAGGGAATATCTCCGACCTGCTAAAATTAGAATCTGGCTGTGGCTGGCGATTTTAACAATACAGTATTCTAACGCTATTATATTTATACATATAAACTTAATATATATCCCAACCTAATACCAAATTAAATTATTAGCTCAACAACAACCGCGACTACAATAGCAATAATTTGGAGGGTGGGTCACTTCTCTATAAACTAAACTACACGTTGGTATGGTCGCTTGTTAAATTTATGAATTTTACTTAAAGAGCTCACAAATGAAAACAAAGTATTCTGCCTACTACCAACAAGTGCAAGCAAATTTCATTCTATGATTAGCTAGTTTACTGGCAATAATACACTCTCATCACCAACTGAGCTAATTAATTACAGACCATTAGTGTATTGGTATCTCTATCTGAACCATCATCCAAGAAAACGAACTGGACCCTCCAATATTATGTCTTTGTCTGTTAAACTAAACCAAACCAAAAAAAAAAAAATCAACTCAAGAATAGTGAAAGAAAATAGAAGTCGGTCGGCATGGTAAATGGAAAATGAAAACGCAGAGCTTTGATTTGAATGTAAAAAGTAGTCGGTAGAAAGAGGACAAAAGGAGCCGGGTAGTACTGGTTGGTGTCACGTCTCATCTCGCTGGGTAGGGGTGTGCAAAAACCATCCGGTCCGATTGAACTGCCCGAAACCAAAACGAAGAAGCCAACCAATTTGGAACCGAACTAGACAGCAAATGTGATCGGGTGAGGAGAGGGTTGAAGTTAGGTTTTCCGACAGCAGTTCAGTTGATGGAAAATAATAATTGAACCGCCCAAAAATATAATAAATAAATATTTTATATATATATATATATATATATATATACATACATACATGGAACGCCAGTATCTATCGTATCTGATCGTGACCCACGATTCACTTCGAAATTCTGGTCGAGTTTGCAAGAGGCATTGGGTACTAGATTGAGGTTTAGTACTGCTTTTCACCCTCAGACGGATGGACAATCTGAGAGGACTATACAAGTACTCGAAGATATGCTGAGGGCGAGTTCGTTAGATTTTGGTGGTAATTGGGATAAGCAAGTGCCATTGATGGAGTTTGCATATAATAATAGCCATCAGAGTAGTTTAAATATGGCACCTTTTGAGGCTTTGTATGGTAGGAGATG
>CATIWO010218556.1:0-14192 GCA_949673435.1 Macaranga tanarius
CGGATGCACATGATACTTCATAAGATTAAGTTAGTGAATGAGTATAGTCGTTGCCTGGGGCCGGATATACATGTTATTATAATGTGAGTGGGTATATGTGCGTAACCGATGCTTGGGGCCGGATGCACATGATACTTCGTAAGATAAAGCTAGCGGATGTGTAGGACCATTGCCAAGGGCCAGATACACCGTGTATAGCCGTTGCCAAGGGCCGGGTACACGTATGCATAGCCGTTGTCAAGGGTCGGGTGCATAATTTGTTATGAAGATGTAGGATTACATCTGAGATATATATTAGAGTTGTTGCCTGGGGCCAGCTACATATATCAGGTTAGATTGACCTTTGAGTCGTTTTGGGCTTAAGTGTTGATCACACTTAAGTGATTCTATCATGGGTATTGAAAATGAATGAATGCTTGTGAGATATTATAGTGTTGAATGATATTGCGCTTAAGATCATGTGTTGGTGCATGAAGTACTCCTAGTAAATAATTTTTAATGGATGGTGTATGTGGATGATGATCTTATTGTTAGTATGTTAATTAATTGTTAAAGTATATTATTAAAGAATGTGTGGTGAGTGTTGATTTACTTTATTTGATAAATTATCTTTTAATATATTGCTTGAATTAGTGATGAATTATTTTATGTCTGAATTCCTGATTTTATGAGAGAAAGGTTATATAGTGATGCTATATAGATATTAATATAGAGTATTTATTTAATACTGATGTTTATTAAATCTCTATTATTTCAGTAAATAAATACGTATACAAAAGGGGATTTTATGAATTATTCGAACGAGTGATGGATGTGGTTATTTTCGAAATTGAGATTTATTTGAGTTTGAATAAAATATTTGAAGTCCATTGGTTTCTTTCTTTGAAAACTACTGGAAGTTGATTTTTAAGGATTTCTTATGATAATACTTCAAAATAATATTTTATCCACTCACTGGGTAATTTCCTTTTGAAATTATTCACACTTGTTTTATTTTAAAATTTTCAGTATAGGTGTTTGATATCTGCCTAGTCAGCAGCGAGAGATGGCAGTGCCGCGGACCACGACAATAAAGAAGATTGATACGATGAAAATCTTACTAGAGATATTTGAAGAATGAGAATAGAATTTGTTGTGAAATATAATGTAAATCTTGCAATGTACATAGAGATATAAATACTTTGAGACAGTTTTAAATATTAGTATTTACGTATTGTAATATTGTTGATAAGAGATTTTTTAATATCATTAAGTCTTTAATCATGTTTATTAATGGAGTAAATAGAAGTGAGAGTGTGACACATTATCTCCAGACCCGCTCCATTAAAAATTTTCGGGACAGCTCGGTTCGGAGAAAGTCAAACGGTCAACGGATATTTTTGGTTCGGGTTTTTGGAACAGTTCGGCTTCTCCGTGACCCGCGCTCAGCCCTAAATAAAATTAAGTAATTTTAATATATTTACATGATTTCAATGTATATCAATATTAATATTAAGTAATTACAATTCAAAATTATTAATTGTAATTAAAAATTACTATTTTATATAATAATAACATAATGTTGAATAAATATAATTTAATTTTCAAATATAATAAAAATTATATAATAAAACTTATTATTAAATATAAAACTACGTAATTTTGATATACAACAAACTACATAATTTCATTAATAAAAATTGGTAATTGTCATAAAAAAAATTGTATAATTTAATATCATGGAACTATATACATAGTTTTAGTATCTAAATTTAGAAGTTAGTGACCAAATATATTTTTAAAAAATAAATAGATTTAATTTAGCAACGGAATCTAAATTCTGTTGCTATAATCTAAATTCGTTACTATCTTCACGACGGAATACTATTTTAGCGATGAAATTCACTATTTTAGCGATGAAATTGTAATTACATCGCTAAAATAGCGACGGATTCATATTCTGTCGCTATTTACTGAATTTTGAAATTTCACTTAATTTTTATATTAAATTATATAATTTTTAATTTTCATTTAATTTGATCATGATATATAACTAGTAAAGATATTAATTAATATTTATTTTATTTCTAAAAAAAAGTAATTTTATTTTTATAAAATATAAAATAATGTAAGTGTTCTCATGAAGTAGTGTTAATTTTGAAAATGATATTTTTTAAAAAAAATATTTTTTTATTTTAATATTCTAAATTTTTATGAAATAATTACAAGTAATTATTTTAACAATAATACATAATTATTATATGAATTACTGTTAATATTAGGTAAATATATTTTAAAATATTAATTTTAATAAAAAATTATATGTAATAAAACTATATATGTTATGTTGTAATTCAATATCAACATTAAACATTATTATTAAATAAATATAAATTTTAAATATAACAAAATATATTATTAGCAAAAATTATACAATACTAATTTAGTATTAAATAAAAAAATTAATTATTAAATATAATAAAATTATATAATTTCCATATAAATTAATATTAAAATTAAAATTTTTATTAAGCATACATACTTTAAATTATTAATATAGTTCCTAATAAATATATTCTCACAACCCTAAAACTTCTTTGGAAAAAAAAAACTTAAACCATCTTCTTTTTTCCTTACCTTAGGTCAATCACCTCTCCCTGACCTACCATGGAATCACACTTATGTCAGAGCTTCAAGATGGGATGATGACAGTGCAACTATACCTCCATACGAAATTTTGGGAAGTGAAGAGCTAGAGGAAATAGAGGAAGATCCATATGAGATTGCCTAGGCTTCTGACATTTATTAGTTTAACCGATTTATTATGGCCATCGATATGGAGTCTGGAATTAATATTGAGACCATTCATGAGATCCCAAAAACAGAAGAAAAGAAGACAATTAGAGATGAAAAAGAGTTTTTAATGTTAATGGAATATGACCTACTCCAGTTCCTTTCTGACTCAAGTGATGATGAGAGCTGGGATAATTATGAATACATCTTAGCCTTGTATAATGCTCCTCCTCATGAGCTATTAGATAGAAGATTAAGAAATACAGCCATCCCTAGGCATGAGAATGATATAAATTATTTTGCACCATTTAGTAGTGATTCTAAGGAAGATATCAAAGAAGAACAACCAGTTGAAGTGTGGTATTTACTGGACTACCATCTAGTAAATATGACTATAAGGTTAAGTGCACTGCTCCACCTTATACCAAAATCCCAATTGAAGACATTGTCCCTACTGACTAGGAAAAAGAATTTGATGAAGAAGATGGAGTAATTAGAGCCTCTCTGTAATAATCTTCCTCTATTATAGGAATCAATGTCTGATATGATTTCGATGGGGATAAAGTGGTAGAGAAATAAGCTATGGCTAAATCAAAGATAAATATATGGGAGGAATATGATAGTGAAAAAACCTCTTTAGGACTTATTGATGGCATCCAATAAACACTGCGATGCACTTGTTAGAGCCCTAAATAATTTAAAGATCTCAATAGAAGTTTCCCTAGTTGACAAAATCTCATCCCTGGTCAAGACCCCAGCTAATGTCGTTACTTTCTCTAATGATGATCTACCCCCAAAAGGAAGGGCGCACAACAGGCCACTTTTCATTCAAGCCATAATTAAAGCAAAATGCACATCTTGTGTAATAGTGGATGATGGATTAGCCATCAATGTGTGTCCTCTGAGGTTGTTACATAAGTTTGATATCAATTTCAGTGATCTAAAGACTTCTGATTTAATTATTCGGGCATATGATGATTCTAATAAGCCTATCATGAGGTTGTTCAAGGCCATTGTCACTATAGGAGATAATGAGTCTATGGTTGAATTCACTATCTTGGATATACCTCCAACCTTTGTTATACTCTTGGTATGACCATGGTTCCATCCTCTAGGGGGCATTCCCTTTACTATTCACTAAAAGATCAAGTTTCCTCTGAACGACAAATTAGTGACTATTCCAGCTGAGACCAATAACATTATTGCTTGTTTGAATATTGTTCTACCTGCCTTTCAAGTGTCTATGATTTATGAAGAATGGGTTAACCCTAAAGTTGCCATGATGATGAAGAAGATGAACTACTTACCAAGAATGGGTTTGGGAAAATGGTACATGAGAGTCACTGACTTCCCCAACTTCCTTAGACAAACAAGTGAGCATGAACTGGGTTATGACTGCGAAGATGACTAAGACTTTGAGAAACTATCTTTATTAGGGAGAAAATTACCACGAAGTATACTAGACAATCAAGACATGGGAAAAAGTTGACATCGTCAAACTTAGGTTTGAGATCTTTAATGATATGGTGAACTTTTTTTAAAAAGAAAGGTATCAAAAAACCCGACTGAGATCACTGAAGAGAAAATTATACAGCTGATAAAAAACATAAAGAAGGAAGCTAAAGCTATTGCTTATGTTAATATTGCTACTGTTATCAAGTCTACTATAGAGAGTTTATCTATTGATGATATGTCTGATGATGTCTTTATTTCCAGTTTATCTGAGTCAGATGATGTACTAAACTCTAAGCTTAATTTAATGAAGTCAAATTTTACTTGTTTAATGTGCTTACTGATGGTAGTGTGTATTACACTGATCCATACATGTGCATATTCGACATTCATTCCATTTGCACTAAATAATTTAACCTAAGCATGAAAAGTTAACCTTGCATTCTGAATATTTCAAAAAAATACTACCTCTAAGGAGAGGAGAGAACTTGAAAAAATTTTAACAAAATATTCAAAAGTAGTCACTTGAACATATAATGACATGTCTAGTATTGATAGAGACAGCACTCAGTACTGCATACCAATAAAAGAAGGGTATAAACCGGTAAAACAAAAGTTTTGAAGAATAAGACTAGAATGGATAGAGCTAGTAAAGGAAGACATGATTAAGCAAATAAAAGCTAACTTCTTAGAAGTAGTAAATTATCCTGAATGGCTAGCCAACATGGTGTCGGTACCAAAGAAATATGGTAGGGTAAGAGTTTGTATGGACTTCAGAGATCTAAATAGGGTCTCTCTGAAAGATGATATTCCACTGCTGCATATTGACATGTTGATAGACAATGCAGCACTAGTTGTAATGTTGACATTAGTAGATGGATTTTCAAGGTACAATCAGGTGTTAATGGCTTAGATTGATAAGTATAAGACAACATTCATCACAAATTAAGGGATGTATTGTTACAAAGTTATGCCTTTCGGGTTAAAGAATACAGGTGCAATATACCAGAGAATGGCAACCGCCATATTTCGTGACATGATCTATAAAGAAGTCGAAATGTATGTGAACGATATGATAGTGAAGTTAGATATAAGAGAAGGGCATTTGGTGGCCCTGGAGAAGTTCAAGCAGAGAGCAAAAAAGGACAATTTGAGGCTAAATCCAAAGAAGTATGTGTTTGGTGCAACATATAAGAAAATATTAGGATTTATGATTAGCCGTAGAGGGATTGAGATTGATTCAGACGGCAAAGGCAATTAAAGAGATACCGGTCTCTAAGACTGAGAAGGAAAGTAGTGGTTTTTTGGGCAAGATACAGTTCATCAACAGATTCATTGCAAAGTTAATATCATGTACGAACTTATTTTTAAGTTGCTACAAAAAAATTAGCCAATTGTATGGGATGAGCATTGCTAGGTAGCCTTTGATAAAATAAAGGATTACTTAATGAATCCACTTATTCTGAAGCCCTCGAGACTTGGAAAGCCATTAGTTCTTTACTTGGCTATAGAAGGGAATATAATTAGAGCAATGCTGGTAGAAGAAGGAGAAGTAAAGGTTGAACATGCCATTTACTATCTAAGTAAGAAGCTATTGATGTATGAAGAGAAGTACAATTTAGTTAAAAAGATTTGTCTAGCAATGGTATGGGCAATGAAGAAGTTAAAGCATTACTTCCAATCTTATAAGATCCAAGCAGTTTCGAATATGGACCCAATAAAGTATTTATAGGAAGCACCTTCCTTGATAGGAAAATTGGCTAAATGACTGATATTATTGACTAAGTTTGATGTGGAGTATCTCACTAAGAAGATCGCGAAGGGTAGGGCAGTCGCGTAATTTTTACTCTTGAATCCAATCAATGATGATGAAGAAATTGAGGTAGATCTTCCATATGATCTAAGTGCATCCATCGAGGAGCAAGGATGGGGAATGTACTTTGATGGAGTTATGAATCAAATTAGGGCTGGTATAGGAGTAATCTTATTGACACCAAAAGGAGAAGTGATGCCTATTGCCAAGAAGTTGAATTTTCGTGTCATAAATAATGAACCAGAGTATAAAGCCTGTGCATTGGGAATGAAATCCCTTATAGGTATAGGGGTCACGAAAGTGGAGATAAAAGGAGATTCAATGCTTGTAATAAAACCATACAATTGAAGAGTGGGATCCAAAAGAACTAAATCTGAAGCCATATCGAGAACACCTCCACAGGTTAGCCCAGTCCTTCTGAAAGTGCAAGTTCATCCATCTACCGAGAAGTCAAAACTAAATGGCTGATGCAGTAGCTCTCTAGCATCAGTGTAGGAAGGCCCAGTCAAAACGCCTTTGAAACCATTGATCGTGATGTAATCTCAATTACCATGATATAAACATGAGGTTATCATGGAAATGAGAATAGATAATAAGCCATGGTCTTACGACATTCAGAGTGTTAGTGATGTGCCCTAGGCCAATTATGTTATGGCCATATTATGACTTTGTCATTTTAAGCAACGTCTTAAATTCGATAAAACATACAAAAGCTTGAGGTAGGGTATGACCAGAGTGAACCCCCTCTTATCCTTCTAACAGTCTTACCTTATGATCATTTTAGTGAGATTCTTAAACCAATTTGTTAATTTAACTGAATTACATAGATCCTTTGAGGGTTTTGAATGATTAAAATTTTTGTTTCCGTTGCGTGTTTATAACCTAAAACCCAATAGTGATATCAGAGTTATTTATAATTCGATTAAATTAATTTTATTATTATGTGTGTATATATGTGATATATAAATGATCTATGTTATATGATTTGAAAAGGTTTTTTCAAAATTTTACATGAACAACTTTGATTTTTGGTGAATTAATTAATCTGTATTGAAAACAGATCATATACATTAATCTGATTAATGTCTGTCATAGTTAAACATGATTAAATGTTAATTATATATGTTAAATTGGTTGAACCTGTTTACTGTTTGGACATAATTTGAGTAAAACTATTTTATAAATATGATTAAATAAAACAACAAATCTATTTTCTCAATTTGATTGATCATTAGTGGCTTGTTTAATTGTTAAAAAACTATTTTTTTAATAAACAATAAAAATGTAATATGGTTATAGTATATTAGGGTTTTTGGTAGCAACTTTCTACAACTTAAGGTCAATTGTTTACCTTTTAGGGGCGTTGCCCCCAACCCCCCGCAAGGGGCACTACCCCTTAGACCATGCTATTAGCCTAGGAACCGTTGCCAGAGGCGATGCCCCTTGGACCCAGCTAGGGGCGTTGCCCCTTGACCCTGGATGGATTCACCATATAAATCTTTTAGTAACATAAGCCAATTTAATAAGAAATAAATTATTTACATGTTCGTATGTTTTGTGGATATTGCATTATGCATAGCATAGCCCTTTTGGCCAAAGTGATTGGATTTTATTTTTATTTTTTATGGGTTGTAATTTTAAATACGATCTGCATGTCATTTTCTTTTGATTTAATTTTAATTTTATTAATAGTAATAGAATATTTTAGATTACAACATGTAAATCAAGATGCCCATAGGATAGAGATTTAAGTTAGAGCCCTAGGATGGAGATTCATAGTAGAGTCCTAGAATGGAGATCTAAGGTAGAGGCTCAAGATGGAGTCTACTTTATTACCTAGGATTGACCATTGATCTTCATATTGGCTTATGATGATTAATCTAGAGTTGGGCCATGTTATTATATGTTGATTTTTATTTCTATGCTATGTATGTGATGCTATGCATGTGATGGTATGTATATAATGCACCATATTAATAACTAAATAAGATAAAAATGAGTAAAACCCTCACTTAATATTAAGTTATAAAATGCCTTCTATAAGTCAACACTTGTCAAGACTTAGATTGCTATATATAAGTTTTGCCAAAGTAGGGTGTATTAAGCCATCTAGGTAACACAAGATGGATAATGGTGATATTCATACGTATGAAATGGTTAGACTTAACTAGGTTATCAAAATGGTTTTGGACCTAGGGCATTAAAGGGGACTAGTTGGGACATATAATGTTAAATCCTATAGTTATCTAAGAATTACATAAGATGTAATTGGTAAAATGCTACTTACCTAAATAACCAAACTTTAGGTGGTAAGCCAAAGCTTACTTAAAGTTAGGTGAAATATGGGTCTTGGCCCGCTAAAATTGCAATTGTTGTTATTATCAAGTTGATTAAGAGGGTGATTAATTTAATGTAAATAGTGGGATTTAAAACATGCCTTATTATATTTTTTGTTAAAATGCTAAAGTACTCTGCATATATGTTTGTTGTAGATAATGGCATCAAATACTGCATCTAACTTGTCAATGCGAATAATCCTTGAGAAGGATAAGCTCAATGGGACTAACTTCCTTGACTGGTATAAAAACTTAAGAATTGTTCTTAAGTAAGAAAGGAAGGAATATGTCCTTGAACAACTTATCCCTGATGAACTAGTTGCTAATGCTCCAAGATCATAAAAGGATGCTTATAGTAAGCATCTCAATAACTCTGTTGATGTCACTTGCCTCATGGTTGGTAGCATGGAGTTAAAGTTTCAAAAGCAATTGATGGAAATGGAGGCCTACACCATAATAGGCCATCTCAAAAAAATGTCCAAGAGAAAGCTAGAATTAAGAGGTTTACCACCATCAAGGATTTACTCTCATGCAAGTTGACTGCTGAAAGCTCAGTAAGTCCACATGTTCTGAAGATAATGGGTCATCTTGATCATTTGTAAAAACTTAGTTTTGAGATCGCCCAAGAGTTGGCTATTGATATCATTCTCTAATCCTTGCCCGATGCATTTGATGGGTTTACTATGAACTACAATAGCATAACATGGAGAAGACTATTTCTAAATTGCATGCGATGCTTAAGACTATTGAGCGAAACATCAAAAATACCAAAGATGTTCTGATGGTTAACAAAGGGAAGGGTATGAAAAAGAAGGGAAAGGGTAAGAGAAAGGTTAAGGCTGCTAAGGACTATTAGAAGTTGAAGCCGAAGCCTAAGCCGAAGCCTAATCCTGAGGCTAAACTGCCTAAAGAGGGAGCATGTCATTTCTGTAATGAGTCGGGCCATTGAAAAAAAAAATTGTAAGCTCTATTTGGAAGATCTGAGGAAGAAGAAGAGTGATATGTCATCTTCTTCAGGTATTCATATTATAGAAGTCAATTTATCTACTTTTAATTTTTGGGTATTAAATACTGGATCTGGTTCTGACATTTGTAAAAATGTATAGGGACTAAAAAGGAGTAGAATCTTAGCTAGAGGCAAAGTGGACCAATGAGTCGGAAATGGAGCAAAAGTTGTTGCTTTAGCTGTAAGAACTTATGAATTGACTTTGCCTAATGGACTTGTTGAGTTTGGAAAATTGTTATTATGTACGTACTATGAATCGGATTATTATTTATGTTTTTTATTTGGACAAGGATAGTTTTGAGTTTATTATTAGGAATAATGAATGCTCCATTTACCATGATAACATTTTCTATAGATATACTCCTTGAATGAATGGTCTTTATATTTTAAATATTGAAGACACTAATGAAAAAGTCCATCCATAACATTAATACAAAGAAATTTAAATCTAATGATTTAAATACTACCTACCTTTGGCATCATCATTTGGGCTATGTAAATGAGAAACACATTTTAACTCATTTGCTTTTGAATCGTTTGAGACATGTGAATCTTGTTTGATGGGCAAAATAACTAAGACACCTTTTACTGGACATAGTGAAAGGGCCTATGACTTATTGGGCCTTATACACTCAGATGTATATGGACCACTAAGTTTTAATGCTAGAGGAGATTTTTAATTCTTCATTACTTTCACATATGATTTCAGTAGATATGGCTATGTCTATCTAATGAAATATAAATCTGAATCTTTTGAAAAGTTCAAAATTTTCAAAAATGAAGTACAAAATCAACTTGGTAAAAGTATTAAAGCACTTCTATCAGATTGAGATGGTGAATATTTAAGCCAAGAATTTACTAACCATCTTAGAGATTGTGGGAGAATCTCACAATTAACTCTACCAGAAACACTATAATGGAATGGTGTTTCTGAGCGGAGAAATTGAACTTTATTAGATATAGTTCAATCTATGATGAGTCAGTCATATCTTCCAATATCCTTTTGGGGGTGTGCTCTATATACTGCTACATTCATATTGAATAGAGTTCCATCGAAGACGGTTCAAAAGACTCCATACGAGATGTAGACTTGGAAGTCTTACACTTTGTCTTTTCTTAAAATTTGGGGATGTAAGGCTTATGTGAAGCATCAAATTTCTGATAAATTACCACCCAAATCAGACAAATGCCTTTTTATAGGATATCCTAAAGAAACTAAAGGATATTACTTTTATAATTCTTCTGAGAATAAAGTGTTTATTCTCGGAATAGTGTCTTTCTAGAAAGAGAATTCATTTCCAACGGAACTAGTAGGAGTAAGGTTCATCTTGAAAAAATTCAAGAACCATAAATTAGCATTAAACCATCTCTAGAACCTCAGCTGAATCAACAAGTAGTTGTTGAACCTGCACAAGTACCTTAAGGCCCAAGGAGGTCTGATAGGATACGTCAAAGCCCCAAGAGATATGGATTTTTTTTAATTAATGGTAATGATGTGATGATTGTGGATCAAATTGATCCCATATCCTATCATGAAGCCATAAATAGCCCTGACTTTGAGAAATGACTTGAAGCTATGAAATTAGAAATGCAATCCACGTATGATAATCAAGTTTGGGCCTTGATTTGCCGCCTGATGGTTTAAAAACTACTAGGTATAAATGGGTTTTCAAAAACAAAACAGACATGGATGGCAATGTGCATGCCTTTAAAGTAAGACTGGCTGTAAAAGGTTTTAAACAAATACATAGTATTGATTATGATGAAATTTTTTACCAACTGTGATACTTAAATCCATTCAGATTCTCCTTGCCATAGCCGCATACTATGATTATAAGATTTGACAAATGGATGTCAAAACAACGTTTCTTAATGGAAACCTACTCGAGGATGTGTATATTACACAACCCGAGGGTTTTATCAGTCTTGAGAATTATAGAAAGGTTTGCAAACTTCAAAGATCCATTTATGGATTGAATCAAGCTTCTCAGAGTTGGAATCTTTATTTTGATGAAGCAGTCAAAGAGTTTGGTTTCATAAAAAAATGAAGATGAGTCTTGTGTTTACAAGAAAGTTAGTGGGAGTGCAATAGTTTTTCTTGTGCTATATATTGATGACTCATTGGAAATGATATCTTTACTTTGCAAAATGTTAAAACATGGTTAGGGAATTATTTCTTAATGAAAGACTTAGGTGAAGCTGCCTATATTCTGGGCATCAAGATCTATAGAGATAGATATAAGAGTCTTATTGACCTAAGTCATAGTATATATATTGACAAGGTGCTAAATAGATTCAGTATTTAACATTCTAAGAGAGGATTTTTGCCAATGTCATATGGAATTAGTCTCAGCAAGACCCAGTCTCCAATAACACAAGATGAGGGAGACCGCATAAGTAAGATTCCATATGCTTCTGCTATTGGATCTATCATGTATGCCATGTTATGTAATCGACCTGATGTCTCATATGCCTTAAGCAAGACAAGCAGATACCAGCCAGACTAGGTGAAAGTCACCGGACAGTAGTTAAGAACATTCTTAAGTACTTAAGAAGAATTAAGGATGCATTTTTATTGTATGGAGGGAAGGAAGATGAGCTTGTTGTAAAAAGTTACACGGATGCCAGCTTCTAATTTAATAAGGATGACTTCTGATCGCAGTTAGATTATGTGATGTGTACTAATCCGCAAGCGTACAGAATCGTATCAAGTAGTAAATAAAGATATCGTCCCTCAGAGATTTGAAGTTGAATACTATAATACTCACAATGTTTGATTGTTTAGACAACGAAATAGAGTTTGTAATTTCAAGGAAATGAAACTAAATTAAGAAAAGTAAAAAATACAAATTCAATTCAAATTTTAAAGGCTAGGGTTCCTTATTCTCAATTGACCATTTCAAGGATTGATTACATAACTAGGCCCACACTAGTTCTAATTCATTTTGAAGGGATCTTAGAAACCATAGATCTTTCTCTCAGATAAACCTATGATTAAATCAGAATTAATCAACACTAAGTTTGACGGCTCTCACTAACCTAATATCTTTTAAAACCAATTTTAATACACAACCTTTAATCAATATTAATCTATTTAACTGTCTCTCAACTAATTAAGCAACTAATAGGTTATTGCCATTTCCTATAAAATCTATCTCTCGATTAAGCCTATAGTGTTGATTCAATTTTAGGTTGATCAGTCCTAAAATGACATTGAGTCTAACAATAACCAATGAATTAAATCTAGCAACCTAACATAATTATAATAAGCACATGGTCAATTTAGAATAGGAACCCTATAAAAGATCTAGCTACTCATGTTAAAGAGAAAAGAAAACAAACAAGAAATGAAAACAATTCTGAACATTATAATAAATAAAAGAGAATGATACAAGAAAAACCCCTTTTCAATGATGTCAATAAGCCTTGCTCTTCTAACTTCAAGCCAAGTATCACTTCTACTATGAACTAAATAAATGAAATTGTATTCTGAAAATAGAAACTAAAAGAAAAACATAAACTAGAGTAGAATCCAAAAACAAGAACAACCCTTAAATGAACATGAAATGGTCCTATTTATAGACCTAAAAACCTAGTGACAAAGGTAATCTAACCCCTCTCAAACTCTATCTAATCAAAAGATAAGAGATAAATCTCTTTCTATCTAATCTTCAGCTAAAAATTATCATTTTGTGGGCTGTCACATAAGTCAGGCATGGGTGCGCAAGAAAATGGCATGGCTGCGTAAGAAATAACTTATTGATGAGCTTTGTGAGTGGCACGGCCGTGCTCAATTTTTGTATGGCCTTGCCACTTGTAACATGGTCATAAATAAGTCTCAGGCACAGCCATGCAACAATTAAGCACGGCCATGCTCATCCCCAACATAGATAACTCCTTATCTTGAGTCTTTAGCCTATCCCAACTTCAAGGATTGATCTAATCTTCATACCAATGCATCCTACAAAATAAAATATAAAAGAAATTATCTAAAAAAAATAAATCCTACTAATTAAGATAAAATAACAAAACAAACTAAACTAACTAAAAAAACTAACTAACAATGTAACTACTAAGCCTAAGACGCAATAAAATAGAGTGCTTAAAATATGTGTTTTTCACACTCATCAAATACCCCCACACTTGAGCCTTTGTTTGTCCTTAAGCAAAATAAGAAAATAACCTATTCATACAAAGAACTAACATCATGAGTAGTTCTTAACTCAAGAAACCATCCTACTCTCCCTTTAATACAAGGTTTAAAAACTGAAAATCAAAGCAATAAGTCATAACCAAGAAAATAATAATTACCAAGTGAAGAGCAAACTCCCTCATTGAATTCATGAAACACCATGCTTAACAACCAAGAAAAAAAAAAGTAGGCATAAAATATTAACATTCAAGTAGTTCTTTCATTAATAGCACTTAAAAAGCACAACAATTTATTTTTTATAATTTCTCTATTGTAGTATCCCCCACCTTTCCATATTACTCAATGTGGATACCTCAACAAAGTCCTTTGGATACTTATGCCCTTTAGAGAGCATTGGAGTAATATACGAGTGCGTTTTATGCTCCATCTCGCTTAAGGAACTTATTTATTTTCTTATTTATTTCAGACATAGTGCCAATTCATACATGAACTACATTTAAACTCCTACAACATCTTTATCAACCATCAATCACACTATTTCAATCACTCAATGAAGGAGTAGGCATTAAGTTCATTAAAATTTAAAAATTCTTAATCACAAGTTATTCCTCCAACTTAACAATCCAAACCAAGCATTAAAAGGAGTTTAACACACTTACT
>CATIWO010218565.1:0-18761 GCA_949673435.1 Macaranga tanarius
TTTTGAACGTTAATTTGATTAATGAAATAGGGTTTAAAGAAAATGAGGATAATCTTGTAATTATATTTTTTATAAAAAAAAAGTAGCGTAGCTGTTCATGAAAAGCTTCAATTTGGAGCCGATACAAACTGTTGCTGATAGGTATCCTAACAGCTATCAGCTACTACTAAAAAAAACTTTACCAAACATATTTTGGTAGTTGTTGGGAGTTGAACAGCTAACAGCTGCATCCCAACAGCTTAGCCAAACACCCTCTTAATAAAAATAACTATTAGCTGATAACATTAAAATTTCATAAAAAAATTAACTAGTTAAATTAGTTGAATCAAACACCTTCTTATTAATTTTTCTCAAATAAGTATAACGTGGTTAATTTATAATTTACAATCCTCTTTAATTAATTTTTTTATGATCCTTCTATCCTATGGTTTAATATTTGTTTTTAATACTTGGGAAACATTTATTGTAAATTATAATTTTTTTTCCTTTGCATATCATAGAAAATTAAATTTTAATTTTAATTAAATTTTCATAATTTTAAACTTTAAATTACATTGTGTATGTCAATCATAAAGGGAAGGGAAAGAAGTTTTTTAAAGGAAAGGCGAGGGAGAAGAAGGAAAAAAATAAAAATTGTTAATTTTATTGTGTTTTGTAACTGAAAAATAATTAATAAAGGAAAAAATATTTAAAAAATAAATAAAAATTTTAAATTATAATATATTTTAAGAGTTTAAATATTTTACACTCTAATTTGAGGTTCACTTCATACAAGGCAAATAAGAAAAATAATTTCTCTCTATTTTCATTTCCCTTCTAAAAAATTTTAATAACCAAATTATAAGAAAATTAATTTCCATTCTATTCCCAACTCATTCCCTTACTTTGCCCTCAATCTATGTATAATTCTAGTGATCCAATTTTTTTATGAAATAAATTATTATTATTATTACCACTACTACTACTAGCTGAAACTACCATACATATATTAATTTTTTCCCTCTTTTATCAAATGGTATAAAATTTTGAATATTGAAAATAAAAAATTGTAAGTATTTTAAATTATAGATGTCACGCCCTCACTACCATTGACTCCATTAATACACATAATTAAGGAATTAATGATAATAAAGGTGTTACTTACACAATCAGAAAGAATCTCTTAACAAATAAAATTTCCACTTTCTTAATACTAGGATCTTAATCAGTACATAATACTAACCTCGTAATAAATATTTCTATAAAGGAATACCATTCATTCTATTAAAACTCCAAGTACATGTTATTGGATAATTATACAATATTTTTATTTTTGCATAAGCCAATACCCAATCACAATAGTACAATTACCTATCATATTTTTCCATACATCAAATATTCCGAATATAAATAGATAGATGGCAAGGACACTTTTAATATCGTAACAACTCATATGTATAATAATAATAACATCATTAATACAACATGACCATCATCAGAATATGGGAATGTATACATCAATGTACAAAGATAAGAGTACCAAATGCTGATAAGAATAATAACCTAATACATCTATGACTGTAGCATCTCTCTCTCAAGAAGTTGGAACTCTAGCCGACCTACATAGCATGATGATGGTGGTGGTGGTAAACTGACAGCTCTAGCCCTCGTCACACCCTCACAACCTCTCGAGCCCTATGGCTCAAAAACATCACAGTGACCAGCACAAGGGTGTCTATGGCCTATAGCAAACCCAAAAAGACTAAAAATATGCAGATGTCAAATCTGCATCACACCCATAAGAGGGTGACCACTACTTCGGTGGAGGTAGCGTAAAGGACACGAAAAGTCGTGCAGATGCCAACCAAATGCTCATCGCGGACAGCAGACAAACTGACCTCCGCCCCTATGGGCTGAACCATAATACGGAACACTAGCTCGACATCGGTATCGTGATGCACTATATATCGCACAAGGGTCTCCACCTCAGTAATCTCATATACCATTGTGGCCTAGTAGACAACCATTTCTTCTTCCAGTGCTTACTACTATCTTAATATGGAAAAACTTATTTTAAAACAGTGGTGAGTAATTTCACAAGAAATTACCCAGTGAGCAGCAAAAATATCTTTTATTGCAATACATCAAACCAAAACCACTTTGAACCATTTTTCCAGCAATAAAATCAAAACTGTTTAATTCGCATAAATAAATATAATTCTCAAAGAACCTTTTTAAGGATGAGTAATTTATTTTCACGAACTATTTAATAAAAGACGTCCATCACAAAAAGAATCATCCAAGATTTTCATGAATAATATAAATAAACACCCACTTAAATCTTTAATCCAATGCAAATAATATTTCAAACAACTTCAAATACATTTGAGGTCTACTTCCTCAATTCGTAAATAATGCAGGATTCTTATGATAAAAATAACTAACAATATCACACTCATAAATTGATTTCTTTAATAGTTATTCCATTCAATTAATCAATAATAAGAGTTTCATTCCTTTTTAGGCATAAATCATTATTATTACAAATCACATTATCTCAATGGTTAAACATATACTGTTATTGTTATTAGAATATATATACATATACATATACATATATTCCCCAATTCCTCCAAGAATTGATAACAATATACAAAATCAATTCTTTTTCTCACAGCCCACACTGGCCGGTTCACATGATCATTCAGCAGATCATTTATAATATCTCATATGCATACGGTAAAAACCACAAGGATTCGCTTCAAAAGCACTTATAAATCCCTGCGCTGTACCAAAGACAATTATCATTCGAGTGGCAAGCTCCTCTCATATATACATATATTACCAACCCTTACATATCATATATATAATCTTTATATGATTTTTCATAACATTGTAAGGGTATAATTATATCATTTCAATGTTCATTCACAAACATTCACAGAACTTTCGAACCTTGACTTTCTATATGATTTAGTCTCTTTGTCTGAGACTTAGAAATTAGATAATATATATATATATATAGGTTCGGGTTTATTTTATTCCTTGGTACTTCCATAATTTGGTTTAGATTCATAAATATATATATTTATGGCTCGGTTTGGTTTAATCTCTTAAACATCTTAAAATTATTTACACTGGTTCAATTTGAGTTAAATTAAATTTTTCAGTTCAAAAATAATTTCATTCAATATGGTCTTGTCGAACACAGTTCATCTTCAACCTGTAGATTTGGTCTGCGTTTTTCTTCATCCAAAAACTCTAAATCATAGTTTTTAACCTCAAAACTAAATTTTCAACCCACCAAAAGCTTAGAAAATAATTATAAACCATAAATCATCTAACATTTCACCTAAAAATATCAAGAATAAGCCTAGATCTACTATCAAAACCAAGATTTAAAATAAAAACATCAAAATATTTAAAATAAATAAAAGCTTAAATAAATATTTGAATAAACAATCCACTCACGGTTTTCTCCTGCGAATTCCTTATATTTCCTTGTTAAATCCGAATGTTGTTCTTCAGAGCACTCTCCTTCTCTTTTTTTTTTTTCTTTTCCTTCTTCTTCTCTTCTCCCTACCGTAGCCATTTTTGTCTTCTACATAACCAACCACTCCACTTACCTCTTTCCACTTCAATCCTTCATCTTTCCTTTCCTTTCCTTATTCCTTAATCCTTCCATCCTTAAATTCTTACATTTACATCCTTACTTTCTTTTCAATTCCATCGATCCTTCTAAACTTTCATTTAATAACATCAAACTTTATTTCTTATTTAAATATTACTTACTTTCTTACCAAAATAATAAACATTAACTCTAATTCATATCAATTTAATACATGAAAATCAACTCCTTAATTATTTATCCGATATACTAACAATTAACTCCACATCAACACTAATTTAATATAATCGAATAATTGTTAATTATCATTAACTTTAATTAATCCGGTTCAATGACACAGATGTTACAATAAATCTTGTAATAATAAAAAGTTAAAATGGTACCAAAAAAAATATTGTAAAAAATAAAATATCTAATAATAAAATAATAAAACTATATAGTATTTAACAGTAATATATCCTAATCATATAGAATTTTTATATAATATTTGAAAACTCTGATTAGATCATTAAACCACAATAGAGAATTTAGCTGCTGCAAGAGGTCAAATAGCCCGTAGTTCAAACATATAAAATTTAGGAATTTTTACAAAAATAAATAAATAATGAAAAAAATATCAAAAATACGGTTGATTTTTTTTAAAAAAATATTTCTTTTTGTAAAAAATTTTCAAAAATATAGTATTCGCGTAAAAATTTCAAAAACACAATATTCTTCAAATACAACATGAGACAAATACAAATTTTAAATTAAAAATAAAAATGTAAAACAACTAACAGTTATCTATGTTATCCACACCACTACTAACAAGTTTTAATAAGATATAAATCTAATATCTCTGAGAAACCCAAATATAAGATAATTTTTAACACATATATTTCAATTTTAACCACTTCACCTATTCAAAATTTTGTAATATTTAAAGAAAAATAGAGTCATTAAAAAAAAATTCAAAACAACGAAAAAAATTAGAAAACAACCTGAAAACAATATGAGAACAACCCAAAAACAACTAATTTGAATAACTCTATTTGCCTCTATTTTACAAGGTATAAAAAGAGCACCATATTGCATGTTTCATTGAATAAATTAAGTAAAAAAAAATCATATATTTCACTTTTAAAATTTATAACTCACTCATTTAATCAAAATTTTATAATATTCAAAGAAATAAAATAATTAAAAATAGAGTTATAAAGAAAATAATTCGAAACAACTAAAAAATATAGACAACAACCTCATAATAACTTTGGAATAACCTCATAACATTCTAAGATCAACCAAAAATTAAAAAAATAACCAAACACTATCAAAACAACTTTAGAACAATCTAAGAACAACAAAAAATTCAAAAGCAACAAAAACAACCTCAGAATAACCCTTCAACAACCTAAAAAAATATCACAACACAGACCCACCAAATAAACGAGAAATCATAAATTGACAAAAATCTATCAACACCCATAATACTCTAAATACAAATCAAAAAATGAAATGAGATTAAGGTACAATATAAGAATCACTAAGTGCTAATAACAAAGAAAATTGATTCATCAAATCAATAAAAATTCATAAATTGATAAAAATTTATCAATATTCATATATATATAAAAAAAATAAATCTAAAAAAAAAAAAAAAAGAAGAAAGAAGAAGAATATGATGAATAAAAAGAAAAAAAAAAGAAACATTTTGTTTTAACTTTCTGCTGTAAATGCATTTATTATTGAGGTTAATTTTATAAATTTTGTTATGGTTAATAATGAATTTGGGAGAAAAATGAAAAATTTTAATAGGTTTTGAGAGAAATAATGAAGATAAGATGAGAAAAAGAAGAAAATTGTATAAATGAAAAGAAAAAATAGAAAATATCGTAAACTCGAAATACACATAAAATTATCATATTTTTGAAATATATTATTTAACTTAAGTTATTTTTATATTTTACCTAAAATCTAAAAACAAACCCATAATAGAGAATTAACTTGTACACACTTTATTTGGAAAGTTTTAATTCTGAGAACGTTTAAACCATTTCCTAATTTTCTTTTTGAAATAAAACCATCACCCAATTACTTGCAAATAAATTTTAAAAAGAATACAATTACTGGAAATACTGAGATTGGGTTTTATTTTTAGTATGTTTAGAAAAATTATAAAGGTTGGCATAGTTGAGAAGAAATTTTTTTTTTTGCCAATTATAGTTTGTGTTTTATAAAAAAAATATATATTTAAAAATTTATTGCGCCTTATTGAAATTTCTCAAAAAAAAAAAAAACCAATATAAAAAAATAAATTATTAAATTATAGCTATTCTTACTGCATAAGCAACAAGTATACAAAGTCAACACATATACAGGCAGGTACACTGTAAAGGTCAAAATTACTTATTCAGCTCACTAAAAAGAGAAAAGTTAAAAACCAATTCTATATATAGTTTTTTTTTTTTGGACTGGTTTAAACTCTTTTATATAGTTAATACAATTAAAATATATTTTTTTATAATATATTTTGAAGTTTATATTATACAAACTTATATAGTTAGAATTGGATAATTCAAATAAATACATATATTAAATATAAATATCAATTTTTTTTAGAAATGGAATGTAATTTGAAAAATAAAAAGACAGTAATAAAATTTTTAATAATTCAAAAATTAGAGAGTTTGCATTTTTAAGAATTTAAATTTATTTTTTGATATTAAAATAAAAAATTTTAAATACACTAAATTAACATAGAGGTATATTCAGATTATAAATTTTAAAAATAATAAAATACTACTAATTTTGGATACTTTACTTTACCAACAAAATTATTCCATAAAAAGAGAGAGAAAAAACAACAATATTTATATGAAGAGTAATTACCTATGGTCTGCTACTGTACATACACAAAATCTTTGAAAATGTAAAAACAAATTTACAATTCTTTGAAAAATCTCAAACACAAAAATTGTAACATCATACACTTTTTTTTTAAGGTCCATTTCTGAGCCAGACTTTTCTATGAGTTGTTTTACTCGCTATACCTTCCTCAGTAACTGCCATTTAATAGTGTCATCCTTACTGACAATGGTTTTTTTCATGTTGGCCTTGTCATTGATCTTACTCAAGGACCATAGATTCTCCATTTTCTCCTTTTTCTTTTGAACTTTTTTTTTTGGCTATTGCTTTTGTCCTTTGCTTTTATAATTGATTAAATTTTCTTGGACTTTGGTTTTGTTTTGTTTTTGTTTTTGGTCCAACTTTCTTTGTTTCTCTTCTTCTGCCATGAATACCCATTTCAGTAAAAGCTCCATTTTTGGCTTAATGTGATTGTTTGTGGGTGGTTATGGGGCTATCAATATGGATTACATATGTTTATTATACATGTACAATTATGCTTCAATATTTTTCAGGTTTGTTGGTTGGTGTTTCATGGAAAAAGTTTGGTTCTTTTTAATTTCTTCTCATCATTTCTTGAAGCTTTGATGTTTGTTGTTTGCTGAAATAAGTTTGTATTGATTATTATTGGCTGCTTGGTTGGTTTCTCAAAGTGGAAAAGAAATTTCAGGATAAGGGGTAGTTTTTGTACTAAAATAAGAAAGTGGTGTAATGGAAATTTCAGATTCTTGCTTTCAGCTTTAATGGTGCAACAAAAGCAAAGTAAAAGGCAATGCAAAGTTACGTGCTTTCTAGGAGAATGGAAAATCAAGAGAAAAGCACTTTTACAATAAAAAGTTTTGATCTTTGAAACTATTCTTGAAGTCTATTAAGTAAAAAAAAGAAAAAAAGGAAAAGAATAGTGAAGTGAAGGTAAAGTATGCCAACAGTGTGGTTTTCTTTGAAGAAATCACTACATTGCAAATCAGAACCATCAGATGTTCATGACCCAAAATCCAGGAAGCAATTGAGCACAATCTTGACTAGAAAAGCAGGCAGGTCAGGTTGTTCAAGGTCCATAGCTAATCTCAAAGATGTTATCCATGGAAGCAAAAGACATACAGAGAAGCCACCAAGTTGCAGCCCAAGATCCATAGGTAGTAGTGAGTTTCTTAACCCAATAACTCATGAAGTTATTTTGAGTAACTCAAGGTGTGAGCTCAAAATCACTGGTTTTGGTGGGTTCCAAGAAGGGATTAGTAGTGGTGGTGGTGGTGGTATCAATAATGGTAATAATGGTGGTGTTGGTGGTGGTGGTTCAACTTTTGTGGGTACTTTAAGGCCAGGAACACCAGGGCCTGGTGGGCACCCAACAATGCATTATTTCAATTCTTCATTTAGGAATTCAGCTACTCCTCCAAGAAAGTCTCCATTTCTTTTATCAGATAGAGAAGGGTCTGGACTTGGAGCTTCTGGTCTTTTTGGTGGTGTTGGTGGTGGACATTCAAGCACCAGGGTCTCTCTTGAGACAGATGCTAATGGTTCTTCTACAATAACTTGCCATAAATGTGGAGAGCAGTTTACAAAATGGGAAGCTGCTGAAAATCACCATCTCTCTAAACATGCTGGTAAGGAACTCCTCTCATTTTTAGTCATGGTCCATATTTTCTTATTTTTGGGTATTTTTTGCATAAATAATCTTCTTAGATTTGATTGTTGTTGTCAACACACATTCATTCTTCTGATCACAGATTTGGTTGAGAACCTTTACCATTTATACACTTTTAAAAAAGGATCACTCAGTAGTTTAAGATATTGGTGAATCCTTCTTTGTTTGTTTTGTCCTTTACATCATTTTCTGTGAAAATGGAGCTACTAAGCACCGCCCATTTCTTTCTGAATAGAAGTTTCTCATTTGGAAGCTCCAGATTTTATTGATTGGAGTCAAAAAACTTGGGTTGGTTTTGAACTTTCGATGAGTTTTGGTACATACCCCCACCATTACTCAAACATGATGCTTTTCTTGCTTTAATCACAGGACTCTTTTGTTATTCTGCTATTATAGTTTGATGCTGGAGCAGCTCATCTGATTTTTGTTTTTTTGGCAGTCACTGAACTTGTTGAAGGTGACTCATCAAGAAAGATTGTTGAAATCATATGCCGGACAAGCTGGTTAAAGAGTGAAAACCATTGTGGTCGAATTGAAAGAGTACTTAAAGTTCATAATATGCAGAAAACTCTAGCTCGATTCGAAGAATATAGAGAAATGGTGAAAATTAAGGCCAGCAAACTCCCCAAGAAACATCCTAGGTGCATTGCTGATGGAAATGAGTTATTGAGGTTCTATGGAACCACTGTTGCATGCTCTCTTGGCCTAAATGGGTGCTCAAGTTTATGTGTATCTGAAAAATGTTGTGTTTGTCGAATAATCAGAAATGGATTCTCTGCCAAGAAAGAGCTGAAAGGTGGAATAGGTGTTTTTACAACTTCTACTAGTGGCAGAGCTTTTGAATCTATTGAAATATTTGAAGAAGACCCATATATAAGAAAAGCCTTGATAGTGTGCAGAGTAATAGCAGGGAGAGTTCACAGGCCATTGGAGAATATACAAGAAATTTCTGGCCAAACAGGTTTTGATTCATTGGCAGGAAAAGTTGGTCTCTACTCAAATATTGAGGAGCTTTATCTGTTAAATCCTAGAGCTCTCCTTCCTTGCTTTGTGGTAATCTGCAAACCCTGAAGAAAGTATTTTTTTTTAAAAGTCCTTACCAAATGTTATGAAGTTTATGTGATTTTTTTTTGTTTTTATAAATCTTTTGATAGGGGATTTTTTCCAATCTTCTATTTGGAAGAATTTTGATTTATCTGTCTCTTGTTAGTACATGATTTTTTTTTTAACATAGCTGTATCTGCCCCTTGTTACTGATATCTCATGCTTCTGTAATTTCTTCCTGTTTATTTCAGGCCTTTGTTTTGATGGAAACATTTTTTTATTTCAAGAATGTTCACTGTTTCTTTGTCAATTTGTATATCCTGTTGCAGCTAGTTACGGTGACTTATATAGGTCAACAATTGAGAGAATGGCTTGGAAATTTTCAAACAATTTAACCTATCAGTGTAATTTTTGTTTTTTTTTTCCTTATTTAACTTGTAGCAACCTGTGACAAAGCTAGAACTCATAATGCATAGGTATCCAAGCTCAGTTATGAGCTGTCAGTTCAATTTGAAATATAATTGGATTTACATGCAAGTGCAATTATATTTGAAAACTTCAAGGTTCTTGAACACAACACAAGCACCAAAAACTCTAGACAAAACAGTTGTTTATGCTGTATTTTATTAAGTCCTAATTCACTTGAAGACAAAGTGACAAGGTAGTTAATTAAACAAGTAGGATCATGCTTTGCTTAGATTCCATTTGACATAAACATATAAAGATTATAAACCCCATCTTTTATTCATTAAAAAAATGTACATTTCTAAACTCTAATTAACATCTGTATGACTTGCTATGCATGCTTACAAGAATTTTATATATTAATTGTCCACCAATAATTTATATATGTATAAAAGTTCAAAAGTTTTGCATGTGATCATGTTGGAGGGCTATGCTTGAAACAAATGTTAGTACACATAGAGGACAAAAATTCAGCATATTTACATGGTTTTTTTGTCCTTGCTCACATTGAGACATTTTTGTTTTGTCTGTTCTACTATCCTTCTTATTTGAATTTTTCCTATGAAATCTTTGTTCCGTTTTTTTTCTTTTTCTTTTTTTCTCTAATCTCTTGCAGATGCTATTGGTGAAAGAGCTGCTAAAATTCAAGATAAGGTTAGGCTTTATATCTCTGTCTCCCTCCAATCTTGAATTTTTCAAATGGTAATTTATTATTAACCATAGAAGGGTCTTACTGCAAAATCTGTAAAGATATTAATGCTTGCACATGCACCTCATAAATGTAGACAAATACAATTGCAGCAATTCTGTGAAATTATAGTTCCAATAAATTAAATGGAATTGAATAGTTAGCCTTAATTATCTACATGGGAGTAGTTTGGGGAAGCAGATGAACACAAATGAAGATATTTAGTGCAGTTGGCATGGCCCCCATGATCTGGACTTCACAGTTATATGGTGGGGTGCCACCTTCTCAGTTACCTCATGTCATTCCGTAGGAACAATGACAAATGTCTCTTGGAGAAATGTCTTATGTAGAGACAAGCTAAAGAGTTGTCCTAAAACAAACAAAAAGAAAAAAAATAATTCAAGAGATAAGAGTCTAGAGAGATACCAGCAAGGGATTTTTTTTTAAATGTCATTTTGCTTAAAAATTTCCTGTTCTAAATTTATAATTCTTCTGCCCTTTCTGTCCACTTTTCATTTTATTTTTCTAGGTGTGAAGTATTCATGTTCCTACTTCCTGTCATGTGCGCACATAACTAATAAGAATGAAATGTCCTTTTCTATGAGAACCAGATAAATTACAATTCAAGAAGGTATTTAATTATGCATAGAGTTACATGATGATAAAAAGCCAGCTCCACCACCACCATGCCTCTTGGGTTGTGATCTTGGACCAAAAGTTTTAATAGCATTTTTATGAGCTTTTCTAGTAACAATGCACATCCAAAGAGTGGTGAGAATAAAATATAGAGGTTCTATTAGTTGAGAAAGCAGCTTTTTCATTAAAGCTAGATGATATTTTTTTTCCTCAAATTTTTCTTTAGTGGGAAAGCAATGTTAATATTTGAGCCAAACCCCTAAACTCCTACAAACTATGAGGTACAAAGCTGCATAACCTTGAATTGATCTGCTTGGCAGGTAATTTTATATACCATCTGCAGGTTCTGAGCTTTAGTTCCTCTAATTTTTGTCATAGTTTTTTGCTACATCTTTTAGTTATTGGTCGACCTCATTAAGCTAGTCTATGTACATAATGCCGTGCCCCCATTACAGAATCAATGTTATATTCTGTTATTGTAACTACCTACTTACCTACTTTAAGTGCTTAGACCCCAACATTTGGTTACCTGCATTAACAAATATTCTAGGTTCGTTGATTCAATAATGTAGAAATAGGGGCTGCGTAATTGGTGGTTTTAGATTGTTGTACTATTGCAAGTTCTATTCTGTTGGAAATTGATCAATGTCTTATGAGCATTTATAACAGCAATTAATTTTCTGTAGTAAAAGTGTAAGATACTTAGAAAAAATGTAAAATATCACCAACATTTTTTGGTTATTTTGAATGTGCTACTTCATTTATTTCGGCTTGACATCAATAGATCTGCATGTGGTTATGTAGCAACTTAATATACCATTTAATGTTAGTTGTTGTGATGATAAGTAGCTGCTCTAAAGTCATTAATTCAAATGACATTGAGTTAGGGTGGCGTAATTAGCGCATTTAGATCATATTACCAACACAAGTTGCTATATTCAATTGTTTCAGCAATAGAATTGATGTCTTTTCATCATTTATATCAGCAATAAAATATCAGAACTAAAGTCTTGTTAGGGCATTGAGAAAAATTTATGTCGATAAATAGCTGTGGTTTTGGTCATTTTGAATATGCTGCTTCATTTATTTCTGTTTGACTACTCCGCCCGTGCCGTGTTGAGCAGTTGTATAGTTTATAAGAAATTGTTAGGTAGGACTGCTGCATGCATCTGACCTCTCATAAGCATCCTCAACTCACCATGTAGAGTCCACATCGCATGCAATGGAATGGTTCAATCTCTTAAGTGTGACATGTTCATATAGTGAACCTCAAGCTTAGAGAAAGAGAGGAGGGTCTACTACAAAATCCTAGTCACGAAATTTGAACATTCTAATCCTGTCAATGATAATTGTGGATGTTAGTCCACTGGAGTTGTTGATGTTCACCTACCTTTACTTTCAAAGACGCGGTAGAAACCCGTATGCGACACAGCAGGAAATAGTTTGATGAATTATATCTTTAATATCATGCTTGTAAACAAACCCCAGTTCCCTTAGTTTCTTTGAAGAAATCTCAGAAGGTATGGAACCTTCTTTTCCCCTCTCAAACCTGTAGGTTTGAAGAAAAATATTAATCCATTAAGTCGCCAACCTCCTAAATGAATTGTTAATTTTCTTCTGATGTGGAATTTTACCTCTGGATGTTTGTGCATTGATACTCTTCTGCAAAATGAGCAACTAATTCAGTCATTAGACAACTATTTGCACAGCATATGTATCTGCCTTCTGCTTTACTCTGCTGCATTAGAAATATATGTGCATTGCATACATCTTCAATGTGGACTAATGCGATGGAACCCATTCTAGCAGTCACAGCAGATAGTATTGAATAGAACTTGGAGTCACCTGCAGAAATAGCAATGGCAGATTTATTAATTTTCATTCTATAATTGTTGGGGAAGTAGTGAAACAACAGCTAAGAAGTTCTGAAATGTTAATTCATGATCGGATAATGTTGGTTCCAAGCAAAGAAAAGAAAATTGGTTGCTACTATGTTATCTAGTACCTGTTACTGGAGATAAGAGAACTTGAATACTTGATGGAACAGTTGAAGTGAGGAATGGACCAGCAACAGTTGTAGTTATTACTGAAACAAGATCAACACCATTCTGATTTGCATATTTGAAAGCTGCTTCTTCTGTAAGAAGCTTGGAGAGTGCATAAACCTGGGAAAAAAGGAAATGCACTTTCAACTAGTTTAGTGATAACTTTCATTGACATATATAGTTATGGAAGAGGTCGAAATTTTACCCATCCACTAGCTTTTGCATTCAAGACATGATCTATCGGAGTCTGGCAAGTTTCGTCGACTACATTTCTCCATTTTCCAATGCTGTCTTTAGCAGTTAGAGTACTTATGGAGGATGTGAAGACAACCCTTTTCACAGAATTCGAATTCGAACAAGATTTGAGAAGGTTTAATGTTCCTTTGATTGCAGGATCAATAATCTTCGACTGTATATGCTCTACAAGTTCACAGGAAATAAAGAAACAAGTATGCAACTGTTAAGTGTTATCTTTGCCGGCATTCTAGTCAAAAGAATGGAAAACAGTGTATGCTTCCTGGCATTACCCATGTTGCTGTTCTCGGTGAAGCCAAATTCCATTGAAGCTGCAACATGGAATACACCATGGCAGCCCTTTACAGCCTCATCAAAACTACCCTCTTCTTGCAAATCAGCTTTGAACAGTCTCAATCGGTCACCTCCAGGCCATTGTGACAATACATGCATCACCTTTGCTGACAATTCCAGTGGCATTTTAATTAGAAAAAGAATTTAAATATCGTAGTTGAGCATGTGAATTTTAGTTTTTAAGTTTAAACAACCCAAAAATTTGTATGAACTCATGTTCATGATAACAGATTATAATTGACATGCTAACAACTACAAAGAGTTGATCTAGTCAATGGTATTTGTAATTCACCACCAAGCATTGCTGCGGGCAGTTCCAAGACGTACCATAGAGCTTATCAATATTCTATACGGCAATCAAAGTTTTGTTTTGTTTTGTTTTAGGGATGACTACGCATATCCTTTATTTATCATATTATATATATATTTTTATTTTTTTTTTGTAAATTGCATTTTTGTTCCTACCCCCAATTGATATTACATACTTTTGGATAAGTACAAAAAAAATATCTTATGATTTAGTGTATTTACACTTTTGATCTTATGATATTTTTCACTGACACTTTAATACCCTATGATTATGCTGTTAGCAATTAACAATCAAAATCACTAACACCATTTAATAATGTTGACATGGCTTTCAACAAGTCAATTGCCATGCGGGCATATTTCTGGACATATCGGTAACCACATCAACATCTGTAAATGGTGTTAGTATTTTTGCATGTTCATTATTAACGACATAACTTACAAGGTACTAAAATTTTGTAAAATATACCACAGGACCGAAATTGTAAATATCGTAATTAATAGGGTACTTTTTTTTTTTTATTTATCCCTACATTTTTCATTATTAAATTGTAAAAAAGTTAGAAAAATTAAATTCTAACATAAATCAAAATACGCACATGTTAATTTCTCATATTTATTTTAGAAAAAATTAAATTCTTTATTTTATTTTGGTAAGATCACAAAAAAGGGTTTTATTTCCTCATGTATGCACCTACATAAAAAAAATTGCGTGAGTTTATCTACTGTGGGTTTGTAGATATAATACATGGTAGCTGATTAGAGATGACAGGTTATCAAAATAAGTATATTAATAAGTTAATAATTTTAAAATAAAACAATATTGTAGTAAAAAAAAAAATGACTTCTTCTCTCCTTTGTTTTTTGGGACATACATTCGAATATTATACTGTAAAAAATGAAATTTCTGAAAATTTAAATTTGTATTATTTTTATTTATTTGATATACTTTATTTAAAATATGATTTATCATGCTTTTTTTTTTTCAAAATTTTGGTATAAAAAGAGTTATAGGAAATTGAAATAAAAAACTTAAAAGTAGTTTTCATCACAATTCAAAAAGATATTGTGTTATGAATATTTTATATTTATACAATAAAAATTTAACATATATATGATATACGTAATATAACCAAAAATTGTAATAAATTCATTGATAGGAATACTTATTATTTCTTTTTTCCTGAAAATGACAGGCTTTTTGTTGATGAGGGGAAGGGTACAGGGGTGTAAACGAGCCGAGTCGAGTCGAGCTTTGGCTAGCTCAGATTTGGTTCATTTATAAACGAGCCGAGCTCGAGCTGAACTCATTAGGCCGCTAAGTGTTCGCGAGCTATTCACGAGCTTAAACGAGCCTAAACAAGCTAAAAAAATTTCTAAAAATACAATGTATAAATTTTAATTATTTATTTAAATAATTTAAAATAAATTATTTACTAAATAATTTATTATAAAATTATGATTTTTTGTAATAATATATTTTTAAAATATTTAAATGAATAAAAATTTATATATTATATATCTCAAATTAAATTATTAATATATTAAAATTACGAGCTGGTTCGCGAGCCCTTATTCGAGCTTGTTCACGAGCTTTCACGAGCCGAGCTTTGCATAGTTTGAGTTCGGCTCGTTTATTAAACGAACTTCAATATACGAGCTCGAACGAGCTTTTAACGAGCCGAGCGGCCGAGCTGCTCGCGAGCGGCTCTGTTCGTTTACACCCCTACTTATAAGTTAGCTAGGTATTGTTGTTCTTTGACGGATTCCATGGAATAGCTCCATGAACCTCCTAAGTTTATTTTGTCAACTCTTTCCCAAGGTATTCAATAAAGTTTGATTTCCTGTCAAAAAAAAGAATTACAATTTAATTCAATTAGGTTTTTCATTATATTAAAACAAGCATAGTCTTATACTTTTATTAGATTATTTCATCGTGGGTTGAGTGTTTAGTCACAGAATTGGCTTCCTTTCAATAATAGTTCTAGAAAATCAACCCACAAGTAGAGTTGTTCATAGTCTTATACTTTTATTAGGTTATTTCATCGTGGGTTGAGTGTTTAGTCACAGAATTGGCTTACTTTCAATAATAGTTCTAGAAAATCAACTCACAAGAAGAGTTGTTTATAGTCTTATACTTTTATTAGGTTATTTCATCGTGGGTTGAGTGTTTAGTCATAGAATTGGCTTCCTTTCAATAATAGTTCTAGAAAATCAACCCACAAGTAGAGTTGTTCATGGCTTCCTTATAGAGCTTTATAAATAAATAAATATATATATATATATATAACTTACCTGAAAAATTCAGCTTTTAAAATAGATAGAATTTAAATTTAACTCATGTTAAATGGTTAATCGTTTAGATTGATTTGGATATTTTATTTTTCGGTTTTCAACTATTATATTGTATATTAATCTTTAATTTATATAATAATATATTTTACACTCGATTAAATTTTTTAAAATAAATATATATATTATTTTAATCCTACTTTATAATACAAATATTTTAAATATTTGATAAATTTAAATGTTCTTTAAATAAGCATAAATAAAATCTTTCATACCACATATATAATTGATTTTAATTATATATAAAATATTAATTAATTGAAAAAATAATTTATATTAGAAAGTTATTAATCATATTCTCTCGAATTAGTTAATTTCATAAATATCATATGTAATATAATCATTTAATACACATTATATATTTTAAGGATATTATACTATTTTCGATTTGATTAACTGAAATCGCAATTTTTTAAAAGGACGCCGATAGGTGTCTCGTGCAGAGACACCAATCGCGCGTCCTTAAGGGAAAAGACAAAATGTCTTTTCCTCCAAATTTACCATTTTACCCTTTTTTAATTAATAATAAAAAATTATATAATAATTAAAAATATATATTTTAATTATTTAATTAAATAAATTGACAAAATCTAAAACCTAAAAAATAACTGGGTAAACCCGTCGTGTCATAATTTATAAACTCATATAATATAATATATTTATTTATTTATTTTTATATAATATAAAAATTATTTAATAATAAAAAATATATTTTTTAATTATTTAATTAAATAAATTGACAAAATATAAAACCTAAAAAATAACTGGGTGAACCCGTCGTGTCATAATTTACAAACTCATATAATATAATATATTTATTTATGTATTTTTGTATAATATAAAAATTATTTAATAATAAAAAAATATATTTTTTAATTATTTAATTAAATAAATTGACAAAATCTAAAACCTAAAAAAGAACTGGATGAACCCGTCGTGTCATAATTTACAAACTCATATATTATATTATATATTTTTTTTTATATATATTTATTATATAAAAATCGCAGGAGGCGGCAAAAGTGTAATTTTGCCCCCGCGACACCTATCATTTTCCTTTTTAAAATTGAAAAACTATAACCGAAATCAAAAATTAAAGAAATAGAAAATAAAAACTTAAACCTAAATCAATGATTCAGTTAATCTTAATTTAAAATTAGTTTTGTAGGTTTTTATTCGATTCTTCATTGGATCTCTTTGCAGAGCCGCTAACCACAAAACAATATCTGTCCTTATTGTTGAATTGATCTTTGAAAATAAATTAGTACATTTATACACCCAAAAAATTAAAATTAGTACATTTTACATATATTTAATAAGATTAGGACAGGTGTGTGTGTGTGAAATTGAGCAAATTTATTGAAACTATTGGCATGGCGTAATAGCGGTCGCATTTGCCCGCTAACTAACTAACACCCTTTAATTATGAATGCAAATTAATTTGAGTGTAGATGTTTTGGCACATCATTGATTTTTATCATTCCTTAGCATATAATATTTTTAGTGGGACATTTGATTTTTCAATATTGTCTTTTTCCTTCTTTCTAACTAAGCAATTAGAAGTCACATCCTAACTGGTCCATCTCCTTGTTCATCATTGGTTTAAATTTGCTAGTTGGTAAAAATTTGAGAAATTTTTATTTTTATTCGAAAATATATGTCATTCATCTAATTATTTGGTATAATATTCTAAATATTAGTAAAATTCTCTCAAAAATTAATTTCTACTACTTATATATAAATTATTTGTTTATTTAAATTTGCAAGGTGTTAGAAAAAGAATAAGCATTTGAATTGTGGGGTTTTCTTATTCAACTGAGGCATTTAATGTATAAGGAAATAGAAAATCAAGAAAGCTAGAATTATTAGGCTTCAAAGAAATTAATTGAATTTTTTAAGCCTACACACTATAATGAATTATGAATGTGAATAATTTGACATTCACATGCTTTTTAGGTTTTAGTCAAAAATAATTGGGCATATACATGAAACATATATACATAATCCCATTTGAATGCACGTGACAAGTTTACACATCTAAGTCAAATTGTTAAATGAATCTTAATTCCAAGATGACTATAACATAGCAAATTTAGATAAGATAGCAACATATATCTGCAATATTTATAAAAATTTCTCATCTTGTAAACACGTATAATAAGAGTTAAATTTAAAAAAAAAAAAATAAGAAGAGAAATTTCATTGATGTGACTAAAAATTAAATTCATATTGTTTTAATATTATAAAAAAAATATTGTTATTATACTACTCTACCTCTATCTATATAGATAAACTTTCAATTTGTAAGGAGCTTGTGGAGCTTCTAATATTGTCCAATATTCATTGTCTTATGGCATGATTAGGGCTGAGCGCGGGTCGCGGAGAAACCCGAACTGTCCCGAAAAACCGAAAAAACCGAACCGAAAATCTCCAGAACCGAAAATATCCGTTGACTGTTTGACTTTCTCCGAACCGAACTGTCCCGAAAATTTTTAT
>CATIWO010218609.1:0-15251 GCA_949673435.1 Macaranga tanarius
GTGTGTTAAAATTGAAGAAGAGAATTCTATAAGGAAGAGGGAAAGTTAATTTTGATAAGTTTTAGAGATTTTGATCTTGCTCTAATCATCTAACAAGAGTTTTGGAAGCTTTAAAAGTTGTACAAGCATTTGGAACATCAATTAGAGTTTCAAGGGACAAGGAAGATATAATCAACTAAAGAAACTCCTACTTATTAAAGGTTGGGAAGCATTTTCTGTAAGTGGTTACTAATATGATATATATATATATATATATATTTGGTTTCTCTTGCATATTATAATTGTAATGTTATATGTATGTTATTTTGGTTAATTGGATAAGTTATAAGATTATTATATTCAATGAGTTAAATGAGTGGTGACCTTAAATATATTCAATGAAATATTAATGATGTTAAGAAGGGAATAGATTTTATAATAATTAAGTCTTATATGTGAGAATTTAGTATTATGAGATATGTTGAATGGATGTAATGTGGATTAACATTATATTGGTTATATCAATGATAGTCTATGTGTGCGATTGATATAAAGTCATAATAAGGATGGAAGTGAATTATGAATTTAATAAGTATGGTTGAGTAAGTGAGTTATTGTTATGATAAAATATTAAGTGCATTGGATGAATTATAATTCTTGAGTTGTATTATGAAATGTAGTTTATCTTATGGTATGTTAAAAGTTAATTATTAATTTCGACAACGTGATTATTTTGTGTTATGTTTTATTGTGCCTCATGTGAATGTGAATTTGAAAGAATGTGTGGAATGTGAGATATATGTATGATAATGGGACTGAGCTGGGCGGATAGTCTCCAATGATTGTGAGATATGGGAAAGCTAAGCCGGGCAGATAGCTACCCATAATTGATGTGTGAAAGTGAGATCTGGGACTGAGCTGGGCGGATAGTCTCAGTAGTGGCCACATGTGAAAATATTAATTGTGAGATATGGGAAAGCTGAGTTGGACAGATAGCTATCCAAAATTAATATGTGAGGGTGAGATCTGGGACTGAGTCGGGTGGATAGTCTCAGTATGTGGCCATTTGTGAAAAATGTGATTGTGAGGAATAAGCCAAAGTTGGCTACGTGTAAGGTAATCGTATGATAATGGTTCCGGCCGGATACCAAATAATGATGTTGAGATATGAATGCTTAAATTCTAGTTTTTATATGAATCTTGATGAGATGTTATCTTCTATTGATAAGATGAATGCAGATATTAAATAAAATGTTGAAATGTGAGATTATGTAATGTGAGTATCCTTGATTATTGATTATATTTATACTCTCACACTTGAATTGATAATTTATGAGTATTTGAAAGAATGGTTTGCAAGTGCATATGTGATTATACATTCTTTCGGTTATGTGAATTGAATGTGTATACATAGTCGTGGATTAAGAGAATTGATATACATAAATTATGTCTTAAATATAAGCTAAACTTTGTATACTTTATGTATATTTTGTGTATACTTTCTGTATATGTCCAGTATATTTTCTGTATATGATTGGTATATGTTTGATATAAAAGAGTGTTTGGGATTAAAGCTATGAATGATGAAAATGTATATGCTATACTTTGGTTGAGGAATCATAATTTGTATGTTTTGACTTATTTTTGATAAAATCTTATTCTACTATAAGTCTAACTCAAGTGTGTATTGATATATAAGTGTTTTAAGCATGATAAGGTGCAATTTGGACTCCTTGCGTGGTCCAAAATGGTATGTCAATAGCAGGCCAAGCTACTGGTGATCGCCAGTCCTTCAAAGCAGGCTCTAGACGCAGCCCTGATGATGGTTTTTTCTTTTGGACACTAATTGGTCTCAATTTCTTGTTATGATTAAAACTTTCAAGTTTTCATTTATGGTACATCTTTAAGTTATATTTTATCTTGAATTTTAGCCCATTCAACACTTGATGCATAAGTTAGCTTAATGTTTAGCTTAATTAGTTCTTGAGAAGTTGATATATATAATTATATTAGTGATTACTTACTGAGTAAAAAGCTCACCTCTTTGCATTTATATTTTCAGGATAAGCGATAGTTGAGTCAATGTCTGTATGCAATGAAGATTTCAGGTGGGCTAGTGACGAGTTCGGTGTATGCATAATTAGGTGTTGCTATCATTTATGCCTAATGTCTGCACTCAAACTTCTTAATGTGTATTAGGAAGTTCTATTATGAGAAAGCATACTTGTAGAATGTTATATGTGTGATAAGGGCATCATTGTTAATTTGTGAAATATGTATTATTTTGCAAAAAAAATTTGATTGTGCCACGTGTTAGAGTGTAGTATAAGGAGTGTTACATAAATGGATGTTAAGAACAAGTTAAAGAAAGCCAATGCAAAGTACAAGACAAAGGCAGACAAACATAGATGGTTTAAGGTATTTGCTAAAGGAGATGAAGTGATGGTATACATTAGCAAAGCAAGGAAACAAAGTGGGCATAGGAAGCTTCAACAAAAGAAGTATAGACAGTACAAAATTATCAAAAAGATCAACGATAATGCTTATATAGTGGATTTTCCTATGTAGATGGGCATTTCAAAGACCTTCAACATTGCGGATCTTACATTATTCCAGCCTGACATGATCCTTGGATATCCAGAAAATAACTTGAGGATGAGTTCTTCATAAGTGGAGGTGATTGACACGGGGCATGACATTTAGGAAGAGCTTGTGTATCAGGATTTAGTTATATTTAGTTTTGAATTTTATTTTTATTTATCTATTTATTTGGGATAATTATTTAATTGGAGATAATTATGTATTTATCTAAAGTTTTTTATTTATTTTAGTTTTCTAAATTAATTATGATTAATTATCTACAGTTTTATTTTATCATTATTCTCGTTTTCTAGTTTAATTAGGATTTTATTTAGGGTATGAAGTCTTTTCTATAAATATGTAGTGTAGGGAGGTTATTTTATAAACTTTTTATCTCTTTTAATCAAATTTCAATTAAGCTTTTGCTTATTTTCTCTGGATTGAGAATATGGTCTATGTGTTTGAGGCTTATTATTTTTTAATAATCAACTGTGTTTTGATTATTTGCGCTACACGCTTACTTAGGGTATGAAGTCTTCTCTATAAATATGTAGTGTAGGGAGGTTATTTTGTAGACTTTTTATCTCTTTTAATCAAATTTCAATTAAGCTTGTACTTTATTTTCTCTACATTGAGAATTTAGTTTCTGTATTTTAAGCTTGTTGTTTTTTGATAATCAAATGTGTTTTGATTATTCGTGTTATATGCTACGTCAGTTATGGCCGCCTCCTCTGGTTTGAGTTATGCCTTACTGAAGCAGGGTACACTGTCTTTTTTAAATTTTATGGATATGGTTAAAAGAGAAAAGGTTAAAGTGGTGGCCATGGTAGATGGTGGTGGAGAGATGGTAGTGGATGATGATGGAGGAGTGGTGGTGAATGGTGATATAGAGGTGGCGATGGATAGTGATGAATGGTGAGGGAGAGGCGGCTGTGGATGGTGACAGAAAGGTGGTGGAAAATGGTGATGAAGAAGTAGCAGCAGGTTGGAGGCGATGGTAATTATTGATGGCAGAAGTTTTTTTGGAAAAGACTTAGATAAACATTAAATAGATAAATAAAAATAATTAATTCTTAAATAATATTAAAATTATTATTTTTATTATTTTTAGTTTGTTGTAGGTGAGTGAAGAGCACGCGATCTTTTGTATTAAAATTTAGATTAATTTGGCTTTTAAATAGAAGTTTTAGACCTTTTTATTGGAAAAGTTAAAATTCAGTTTATTTGACCCATTAATACAAGTTAAAGGTGCAATTTAACCATTTGTCCATTAAAATAAGCTTATACTTATTTATATTTTGATCATGTAATGCTAATAGTTTAAGTTTTTTAGTTGACTTTTTTTTTTTTTTTTTTTTTGAGAAAAGTTGAATTTTTTTTTTATGAAGTCTACTTACATATGTAAACCAAAATTCATACTTTGAAAAGTATAGGAGCCAAAATATTGAAAAGAAAAATACATGTGGTCGTTGATTAATTGAATTTGAAATTGGTTACTAGATAAAACTACAAATGTAACATATAAGATTAATGGAGTTTTTTTTAAAAAACATTTTGGGTTTGGTTGCACAATAAAAATTCTTTAGGAGTAAAAAGAAGTCTAATTTTAAAATTGTTGATGTGATTACCAAGTAATCATTTATCTTATTAAATTACTTGAATGGTAAAATTATGAATATTTGAGAGCTCTTATTTTATTTTTTAAAATTATTGGTATTTAGAGTTTATTAAATTTTTAATTCAATTTTATTTGAATAGAATTTGGCGATAAAAAATTTTTAACAATTAATTTAATGCAATATATACACTATAGTAGAAAATCACGTCCTTAAATGAGAAGAGACTGATGATGTATTTGAGAGCTATTATTGATTGAGTGTCAGAAAATACAATACGATAAAACTTTTAAAAATTGGCATACCATCATTAATTAAATAAAATTTTCCTATAACTCTAGAGTTCGAAGAAGCACTACAAATTACAAATATATTTGAAAAAAAAAAAACGCCCTAGCTTGTACCAAATAAAAAGCAGTGCCAGAACCTCTGAGCTTTTTCTTAAAACCAAAATTGATTTTGTGTGAAAAATTAAATATAAAATGTTACTCAAGATGCATTAAGGCTATCTCCAACGGGACAGCAAATTTGCTGATTGTTGTTTTGAACAGTTCAACAACAATTTTGCTGTGCACTGTTCATGGTACTTTTTTTTTTTTTACATAATGGTCAGATATTTTTACATGTCTAATATTTTAGACCAATTTCATCTAAAATTTATTTTATTTCCTGTACATAAAATTTATTTTGTTAACTTTTTAATTAACAAAATATAAAAATATTTTAATGTCTTATTAATTATATTTTTATTATTTACATCATTATTTATATTAATTACATGTGTTATTAATTATATTTATATGGATATACAATAACACTGAATATATATTATAAATATTAACTAACATTACATGTAATTGAAATGTTTTATGAGTTTTAATAAAATAAATTGTGATATTTTATATTATAATAATATTACATAGTTAATATTTAGTTAACTATTATTTATACTAAATTTTAATTGCACTTGGAAAAAATTTGAATTAAAATAAATAATTATTAGACTAAATTATGATTAAAATAAATATAATATTTAATTATATAATATTTATAAATAACTATTAAAAACATTCCATTTGGATGAATATGTAAAAAATAAAAAAGTATGGGTACAATTTGTAAAGATAATAAAATATAAAAAAGTAATAAATAATAAAAAATATAAAAAAATATATAGAGAATATTTTTTTTGATGTGAAAATTGATGTTATGGGTTAGAGATGAAGTACTGTATATACAATAATTTTACTGTAAAAATTACAATAAATTTATTGTTTGGGTTGGAGATGACATAAGTAGCCACGACTATTTCGATGCATCTTTGACCTATATTGTGTTCAAGAAGTTGTCAAACAAATGAAAATAATAATAATAATAATCCACTCGTAGGGAAGAGATATGGATGGAGTCTTGCTCAATAAAGAGAGTTCTAGATTTGTAGAAAAGTAGAAGAGCCTTTACTTTATATTCAGGTAATGGTAAATTTTACGAAAAAATTTATGTAAAATAAAAAGAAAAAATATAAAATTGTCAAGGGATAAATAGGATTATTGGGTAAAAAATCATAATATTTTTGATCAATTGCGGATTTATAAAATTGATATAAGTGATAAATAGTATAATTATATAAAATAAAAAAGAAAAATATAAAATTGTCAAGGATAAATAGGATTATTGGATAAAAAATTACAACATTTTTTACCAATTGCATATTTATACCAAATTTTAAAAGTTAGTATCTGTAATTATAGCATAATTTTAATTTTGTTAAAATTAAACATTGAAATGCATGTAGAAATTAAGATGGACTAATTCACCTTCAACTAAATGCATATATGGACTAATTCATCTCAAAAATAATTTTTTGAAAGATATATAAAATTTTTTACAACTAAATAGCGTTTAAAATTTTTAAGCCTCTTTTCATGAATGGCAAAAATGAAATTTCAAAAATTGATATTTTCGAAGGAGTTTATAATCAACCACTGCTTTAATTTTGCTAGAAAATTTTATTTTAGTAAGGAGAATTATAAAAAAAAAATATTATATAAAAAAGTTAAATTTATATATAGTTCAATATTAGTTTGTTGACAAATTTAAGAGTTAAATTGTTATTTTGAGATTTTAAATTTAGTGTGCCTTATGTCTCAGTCCTTTCAGGATGCAAATAAACCCACACAAATGACTGAATGAGTCAAAAATCAAAATTTATAATTCATTCCAACGTCAAGGGGCCAAGTCAACTAATCATGTAAATAGTTAATTAATTAATGGACATGAATATAAATACTCTTGTTCTTGGTACATAAATATCTTCCTTCTTTTGAAAAAAAAAAACAAAAAACTTCCTTCTTACTGTTTTGCTTGGAGTACAACTCATTGATGCAATCGAACATACTCACATGACCATCCCAAAACTTATTTTCATGAAATCACTATTTCCTCTTTTTTTTTTTAAATAATTTTTATTACGATTTTTTTATTTTAGATTGACTCAAATAAATACAAAATTATAATTTATATTTTAAATATCTATTCTTATAAAATTGTTATAATAATTAATGAAATTATTAAATAATTTTAATAAAAATAATAAAATTATTTCAAACTATTTAACACAATTATTAAATAAAACAATAAAAGTAGTCAAAATAAATATATAATTTTTTAACATGTCATATAAAAAATAAATTCATTTTTAAAATAATAAATAATTTTAAACAAAAAATATATAATTTTTAATGTATTAAAATATAAACAAATTGTGAATTATACGATAAAAATTAGTTATTCTTATCATCTATCATAAAATAATAAATGTAATTAATATTTATGAAAAGTAACATGGAAAATTGAATTTAAAATTACATAATTCTCGTAAATGATAATATGAATTAGACTATTATGATTAATTGACGATATAAATATTATTTGCTATGAATTTATATAATAATATCGAAATTAATAATAATTAATATAATAATAACTCATTAAGAAATTAACAAAAAATTAATATTTGTCTTTATAATTGGTTTTTAAATAGAAAGATGATAATTATGGTCACTAAAAACTATATAAAAAAAAAATCTAAATCTCAATTGCAAGAGGAAAATATAATAAGGTTTATCCCAAAAAGTAAAGTAATAATAATGATCTTATTCCCTTATATTGATAACCGGCTACATCCCGTAAACCCTCGCTGACTCATCACTCTTTGAGCGGCAAGCACCTGAATATTGCCGGACATTCCAGTCACATTACAAAGCTTACCTACTGAGTCGGTCGGTCGCGGCCTTAGCTTAGCTTATTCTAATTCTCTGTTTGGCATCAAATTCAAAATTCTCTGTTTTGGTTGTTTTTTCCAACGCTGTTTCTTCAACATCGCCGCTTTTACTCTGTTTCGCTTCTCAAAGGTAAACCTATATTTTCCCTTTGTGGGTTTTGCTTTGTTGTTTCTATTTATGTATCCTGTCTACTTTGGTTCGTGTATTCTGTTTGGTTCCCGAGAAATTGAGGTCTTCTTTTTGATGGATTTTACTGGTTGCTATATGCTCTGTTTTTGTTTCTTTTTTTAATTTTCTGTGTCTTATGTCTTGTGTTCTGTTGAATTTGGGTTAAAGGGTATTATAATTTTTTCCCAAGTTTGTATTTTTATGTTCAAATTAAAAGCAGACTTTGAATTGGATTTTTTTTTTTTAATATGGTTTTTAGTTGTTAAGTTGAAAAAATTCAATTCACGTGACTGTGGATGTTCAAAACAGAGAATTTAGTAAACAGAATTTAATTGAATTAAATTGAATTGCTGAATTTTATTTAAGCCTTTGTTGATGATACAGGTACTTGCAATTAACAATGAAGAATCCTAAGGGTAAAGATGCAGTAAAGGTTTCAAAGGATGCTTTGAAGCCTGTCGATGATAGGTTAATTTAATTCATCCCCATTTGTTTTTTTGTTGAATTCTATTGATTAGTATGTTTTGTTTTAGGCTGCCATGATCAATTGAAAAGGGTTGTGTTGTTAGATGAAAAGGTTGTTGTATAAAGTTCTGATTTTTAATGTATTTTGATGGTAGATACAGCGGAATGATGTTATTATGATGGATCATATGTGTAATACTGTAATCTCTATCATTTTCAGAAAGGTTGGAAAGAGGAAAGCAGCAGCTATTGTTGATAAGAGTAGCAAATTAAAAGCTAAGAGGGAGAAAAAGCCTAAGAAAGATCCTAACAAACCAAAGAGGCCTCCTAGCGCTTTCTTCGTCTTCCTGTATGTGCTTCAGTAGAAGTTAATTGACCATTATTGTTTGTTTTTGGGATTTTTCTGAATCTGTGGCTTTCCTTTTGTTTCAGGGAGGAGTATCGACAGACTTTCAAGAAAGAAAATCCTCATGTGACGTCTGTAGCAGCTGTAAGCAATCAGAGAATCAGTGAATTTTAACTACGTGTTGTGTGAGAATTTGTTTTGATTTCTATTTATTGATTGAGCTTTTTGTTAAGTAATTGATTTATTAGCATGGATCTTTGATTGCAGGTGGGCAAAGCAGGAGGGGCAAAGTGGAAATCAATGTCTGCTGCTGTAAGTTGAAAGTTAACTTTTATGTAGTGGAATAGTTGTGGATATGTGTTGCAAGTTTTACTTATTGGTTTTGCAGGAAAAAGCTCCATATGAAGCTAAAGCTGCCAGTAAGAAGGACGAGTATGGAAAACTTATGAAAGCCTACAACAAGAAGCAGGTGAATATTTCGCATGAATGATTGTCCAGTTAAAAGAGTGTTGTGATTGCTGTTACATGTTAACTTGGTTTCTATTATATTTACAGGAGAGCACAGCAGATGATGGCGAAGAGGAGTCGGACAGGTCAAAATCTGAAGTGAATGACGAGGATGATGAGGCCACTGGAGAGGTGGGATTTCTTATTTTTGGTTGTTTATCCATTGTCCGAGTTGTGAAGTAATAGTATAGTTCTTCACAGTGCATACCTTTTTATAACTGTGATCTGCTTAATGCATTGCATGTTTTAGAGTGTTATCCGGGTCTGATTAGTCGGAGAATAGCGAAATGGCTCGTGTCTTGCTGCTGAACTTTTCTTGGCATTTCCTAGTTAACAATCCAGATTACAGTTCAGTTTACCAAATTGAGAAATGTTTTTGTGCTGTGTGGTAGGTTGGGTTTAATAAATTTCCCAGTTGAGTGGATTGAAGCTACTAAGCAGTTTATATCACAAAGTTGACAAGACTTGCATTTTTGGCCTTCCTGATCCAAGAGTTGTCTTGTTTTCTGTTTGCATATCTAATATCAGCACTAATATTTTACAGCATATGCTTCTTTGATCTTTCAGGAAGGGCAAGAGGAGGAAGAGGAAGAAGAGGAGGACGACTAAATTTGGATGGTTTTAATTTTGGGCATCATGTGATTTTGGATAAAGATTTTGGATCTTGTAGATGCGTATTGTTAGGTTATATATATTATATATGTGGACTTGTTCAAAAGCAGGTTAAACCTTGTCTTTTGGATGGAGGAGAACATGTACCTTGACCTACGGCCATGACATGATGCCATGCTAGTTAATCGGGGGATGGTAAATGTGACCAAAATCTCACTTTTATAGCTTAATGTTAATACCAGTTTTATTTAATACATCTTGCTTGCTTTCTTCAGAATGCGAGATACTGGATTTTAGGTTCCACATGGTTTCTATGATCTAACATCAATTCCCCACTCAATTCTCCGAATTTGAAGTATCTTCCAGTGGAGTTGAATTTAGTTTTAAACTCATCCCTAATTGGTTGATTAAAAACAATTATTTTATTTAATTTAATCATTCATTTGCTATGTTTCATGTTTCATTTCAAATTATCAAAACGTCTCTGAATTGGCATCTCTCTCAAAATCACAATCAAGAACACAACGTGCTTGTTGGGTCAAAACATATATTATAAACGAGTAAAAAAATCCAGAGCATTAGCGTGCATTTACAATTCTAAAACATGTTCTTGAGGAAGGACATTAGAAAAAACAATCATCATGTACAATCAACAGCTACAGCTAGATATATACAAAATTCCCTGGTTCTACAGCATAATCTTTACTAGTACCGGAGATCATAAGCAAACATTGGATCTGGAACAATGAGGGGTAACTTATCGATGTAAATAAACAATCTCTTCAAATTCTCCCTAGTAATCGATGACAATGCAACAATATCATTCTTGCTTGTGTAGATCCAAAGGTCGCCCGAGTTTACTCTCTTAAGACTGTCCCGACAGAAAGGACAGGACTGAGACCGTGCACGCCTAACAGGACATGGTAACACATTTGAGTCAGTAGAATCAAACTGAAATGTGAAAGGGGGCATCTATACTAGTAGATCCAACATAGACCATGGCAGATTAAAAGATCAGAAATCTCATTCTGAGGCACCCTTCAATAGGCACTGATCATCATAAAATAAAACTTTAAGACATGCCTTCACTCTTAGCTTTGCAGTAATTATGCATCTCCTAGTAGCTCCAAGCGTGTTATCGTCATGAAATAGTTTCAACTCTCTAATAACTTTTAAGCCTATCAATATTGAGTAAACTAGTGGCAGTTCTATTTCTAAACCTGTTTGCTACCAGTGCCTCTCATCTGCAATGAATCTCTCTGCTATGGCCATTATATTTACAGTAAAAAAAGTGATATAACTGATATTACTATGCCAGTGTCAACATTAAGACAAGTCCTCAAGATGAGGAACTACTTTGGAGGGGAAGAGATTCTTTAAATGAGATGGGTAGCATGTGCTATTCATAATATTGGTAAGAGCAAAATATTTATTCAGCTAACAAAGCCACCAACTTGTATATATGATGAACCTCTACAAATTTCTTTCATTTAAAATTGATCCCTAAATATTTAATCTCCTCAGCATAATATAATAAAGTGAAGCAAGCAGAAAAATTCTTGTGTCTGGTAAAAAATGGCAAACGTCTAAAATTACAGTTCCACATGAGATTATATTATTAACAAAATAATCTCACACCCAAATATCTGCAAATCAATCAGCAGACTGGGTTTCCAAAAATGTTCTAATGCTTTGTTTTCTTTCTGGATTTGTACCCCCCACCTCCTCATGTTTGGCTTTGGGTTGAATGGGATCAGTTCACAAAAAAAAAAAAAAAAAAAATCAACACCCAAAATTTCACAGATATCGTGTTTTTATCAATTGGAAATGCATTGACCAAAATAAATTAGCTGCCATTGTTTCATTATTATGATGTGCAGATACTATTATTTGCAAAATATTGTGTTGTAGTTAGCTTACCAATTCCGATAGCACTTCGAACACATTGAATGATTGCATTTGGGTAACACAACCTTGGTATTTATCTCCAAACAAATTCCACATTCTTCATCCCTCTCTAGATCAATTTCAGAGAACTTTCCTCTGTCCCTCTCATCTTTCTTTTTATACTGGGAACAAATCTCTTTCTGTTTCCTCTCATCTACATCATTGATTCCTCTTTGAAGTTGCAATAAGGAGGGAAAAATCAACCCTGTCAATAAAATGTAAGTGGATTAAAATGGAGTGATTTAACACTGTAGCGGTAACTTTCTCATAATGACAGGTAACAAGAACATAAATCATCTACACAGTTAAAATTTTCTTAATGCAGTTCAGAGAAATCATTAGCTGCCTTAACACACTCACCATAGAACTCTCTTATACTAGCTTTTCTTTCATGAACAGACATGGTTGTTTTTCCATCCTCATAAGCCTGTGATATATACAATATCATATTATTACACCCTTGACATTATGGAAAAGGCAGCATGCATTATGTCAGCACCGGCAGAGGGGGTTTTAACTTTTAACAGTTAGATACTATACTTAAGAGGGGACTAGAAACAACATCCCATGTACTCAATAATGAAGTGAAACTTACCTTATATATGAGAATTCTAAGCAATCCTAAGGCACCAGCAAGGTGGCAATCAGTCCACTGAACCAAAAAGAGAAAAAACTGAGCAGCAGGACTGTAGGATAATCTCATTTGAAGGCAGGCACCATCATATTCCCCAGGATAATCAGAAGCCCTGTGTCACAAGCAAATAGATGTGAATACAATGCCACAAGCTCAATTATAGCCACAGCCAAATAGCCTATAGGATAATGCATAACTCCATTGAAACGCACGAAACTTTCTCTTCTCCATCAAGAACAAATTGTACGAAGAATAAAGAACAAGAAAAGAAATTTCACAGGAATAAAACTGCAGACACTGTGCCATAAGGCTACAAAATTTCCTACATTTACTGGATGAGCAGGAATTTATTAGCAGCCCATTCCAAAATTAAGAACAACGCTGTAATTAAAGTACTAGCTTAGCTAATATTAAATGTGGCTTTTATGTAGCTGCTCTTCAGGGGCATGTTAGAAAACCAAGCCCATGATACACAAACCATCAAGAATTCAAGTTCTTCAAATCTTCAAAAACAAAGCAGAAAAACCCAAAAAGACTTCCTTATCCAGTATATTATCCAATGAAGTTGATCAAAATTTAAAAGACATAAATGCCCTTAAAAGGGTAGAAAAGTACAGTACTGCCAATACCCAGTCACAACTGATTTCATAAATATCGCACAATCCACCACCACCATTTTCTTTATTTTACTGTGCAAGAGCATGTGAAAGGCCTAATGAATTCTGGGCTTTGCAGAAATTTCTAAATAACAAAAATTTGAAAATTCATGATACAGACACCCAAAAAAAAAAAAAAAACAATTCCTCAATCATTAAACTTTGATCAGCTAATAAAAATATCACTGGCAATCAAAGATAAACTCATGACACAAAATTTAACCATAAAGAAATAAAGAAAGAAAGAAAATTGCAGAGGACGTTGATCCTTAGATTAAGCAATAAAGATCAAAACTTGATATCGGAATCTTAAAGATCTTTATGAATAACTATAAATCAGCTAAAACCCAGAAATATATTACACCTCAAGAACCAAAAAAAAAAAAAAAAAACTGAAACAGAGATGAAAGGAGAGAAAAAAGAAATTACAGGGTATTAGCAAACTGAATATCAGCTTCAAGAGCCTTAAGAGAATCCTTAAACGATTTCCTCATTTTCCTTAAATTTTTCTTTTCTCAAATTCCAACGAGCCAAACAACTTTATATCTCAAAAGCCAAAACCCATTTACCCACTCCTCAAAACCAAAAAAGAACCCACCAAAATCAACCCATGAAAATTAAAAAAAAAAAATCCAACAACCAAAAAAATCTGAGTGAGAAGAGAGAAGGAAAAAAAAATTAGAATAAGCTAATAAGAAGAAGTGTGGAGTTTACTACTTCTACTACTTCTTTGCGTTTTTTTTTTTGGCTTGGAACACACGTAATCGTATAAACACTCGTAGGTTTTCACAATATCCTTTTCAGCTATTAAGAGTTAGTGTGTGTATTATTTCTTAGAGAAGATTGCAGAAGCAAATATATTATTTATATTATAGAAAAAAAATTTCTTATTTAAAAAAAATATCTTAATATTTATTCATAATATAAATTAATAAAAAACTAACATAATTATAAAATTAATTTTTTCTTATTTTACATTTAATAAGTATAATAACATTATCCTTTTCCAAAAAAGAGTATAATAACATTATATAATATATACCAATCACAATCAACTACAAAATGTGTTATTGTTTAAGCGATATTTTAAATTAAAATTATAATATATATAATCACATTAAATTTTTATTATTTTTATAGTTTTACTTCAATCGAATAAGATTAATAAAAATTTAATGAGTTATGAATATTAATAATTAGATAAAAAATTATATAATATAATTTATTTTTTTTTAAAAAAAATTATCCATTAATTTGTAGTGCAATGAATTATAAAAAGGTGTTTTCTACCGTTAATTTATTTTTTGCACAGTAAATTTTACTTTATTAAAAATAACTGTTAAATCATGGGAAATATACTTATCCATGGCGATTAAGAAAAAGTAAAATTAAAGTAAAAAAACAAAGTAATGGTATAATTTTCCTTTTAACATTATATAAAAAAAATTTTTATTTATATAAAATATATTATAATTGGTGATTATATATATATATATATATATATATGAAAAATTTTATCATAATTTTATTTTTTTTGTGACTTTAATTTTATTTTAATTACTATTTGATGGATATGGTTCTTATCATCTACTGGTGGTTATTGATAAAATAAAATTTATTTTTTAAAAATCAAAAAACTGCAGATAAAACATCTATATATACATGGTACATTCTATCATTACTTTATTTTTTATAAAGTAAAATTTATTTTATCAATTATCACCGTTAGATGATAAAAAGTAATCTCATCATGTGATAATAAATAAAAAATAGAATTAAAATAGGTTAAAAATAAAGTAACCATAAAATTTTTTTATATACATATATGTAATTAATATAAATTTAATAAATATCTCTTTTTATTTATTTATTGTTTCCCTCCCTCGAAATCTAATGAACGACGCGTCTCCCGATATTTCTTGGGGGGAGTCGTCGTCAGTGACGTAGTGTCAGTGACGGTGGAGCCTTATTGGGTGAAAAATTCGGAGACACAACTTTAATTAGGTGCTATCCTAGGGGATGATAGAATAAGAACCTAAGGCTTTGTTTGGAATTGGAGAAAAGAGAGGAATATGAAAAATAAATGAGGAAAATAAATGGGAAATTTTACTTTATTTTATTTAAAATGGGTGAGAAAAATAGAATGAGAAAAATAAATTTATTTTATTTTTCTTCACTGATTGGTTCTCATTTTGGAGAGAATATAGAGAACAAATGAAAAAAAATTATACTGTATATATTTTTTTTACATTTTTACCCTTAAATTCCTTTATTTTCTCTATCCACGACAATTATAAAAGTACAACATGCCTTTTAAAAAAAGCATCCTTAGCCATGATTTTCGTGGTGTGATTTGATGGGCTTGGCTAAATAATACTCTCTATTTGAACCTGATCTGACTCAGGAGAGACACCCACTAACTATAACTACCAGCTGGAAAATAACTTGTTATTGAGA
>CATIWO010218660.1:0-24598 GCA_949673435.1 Macaranga tanarius
ATTATTGGCCCATAGTGTATCCATACACCCCCAACATCTCATGCTTAACAATAACACTACATGAATCTCTTGGCCTTATGTACACTCCTATGTGTCCATAGCCAATGTACATAAGCCCAAAACCATGCAAGATATTGCTCCAATGGAGAGCCAAGACTTATATTTTAATTGGAAGATTTTTGGGTCAATTTTTATTAAGGTCTCACTTTGCACATTAGCCATTTTGCAACATACATATCTCATACATTCATTGCATGCCAACATACATTCACAATATATATATCTCATACATACATTGCATGCCATTCATCTATATATATATCACATACATATATAGCATGCATCAACATACATTCACAATATATATATATCTCATACATACATTGCATGGCATTCTACATTCATCTATATACATATCTCATACATACATTGAATAGCATTCTACATTCATCTATATACATATCTCATACATACATTGCATGCTTCAACATACATATCTCATACATACATTGAACATGCAAGATGAATGCACAAATAAGGAGTGATCATGGGCTTTTCCTAATCCTATTCTAACACTTAGAATATTACAAGTGGGCCTAGCCCAAGCCTTCATTTCATGAGCCTCCTTTGCCATCATCATGGGCTTTGCCTCTAAGCCTTCAAGGTTGAATGGGCCTCCAATTGAACTCTTCAATGTTACATTCAATCCTTGGTATACAAAGGCAAATAATTTACATCTTAATTCTATGCAACTAACATTTAATTACATATCCATAATAATAAATTTAATTATTGTTACAAGCTCAAGATGTAAGTAAGTCCATGACCATCCTTGCATGAATGACAAGCACATTTATACTTAAAATGCAACTATTGCAAATTATATAAATTAGCAAGTTAAATAATCATTTAATTAAATAAAACATTTTCATGTCATTAAAATGATTAATTCAGGAAAAACATGTGTATAGTATTGTCCATGATGCATCTAATGTGTGTTGTGCACAAAAGGGGAACTTTTTAAACACCTTTAAAAAATTGGACAGTGCTGAACACGGCCATGTCCTAGGCCGTGTCCCTTTTGTGCATTTTGGCAGAATGCAACACGGCTAGATACATGGCCATGTTGCAGCCCGTGTACACACTGCTGTACATCAAAAATCATGCATTTTTCAAGTTGTAACACTTACAACAAAGGCCAAAACACTTGCAACCATTAAAATACTCAATTATAACATTTATAATGCATATTTTAAACATGTTAACAACACACAAGTGAACAAATGATCACAACTCTTGTAACCATTAATATGTATAATCACCATATTCACAACTCTTGCAAATATTAACATGCATAATCACAACACTTGCAATTATCAACATTTTTAGCATGTAAATCATGTGATAAATGGCTCTGATACCACTTGAAGGAAAGTATGTGTAGAGGAACAATGAAAATGAAAAATTTAAAATTTTTCATTGCATGTAATATTTACATCAAACATAATACACTTCCATGCCCATAGATCATATCATATGCACTCTTACATAGCTAAACATGCATCAAGGACAACATGGCATCAATAAATCAACCAAGACATGCTTGTAAAACCAAGACCTAGAAACTAAAGGATTTAGTAACACTTACATAAGTCCTTAGTTAGTAACACGATCGACAACTTTTGGTTGGTGTTGATCTACAAGCTCCAAGCTCCCCAAATGTGAAGCCTCTAGCTTGATACACACAGGTTAGTAAGGAAGACTTCTAAGGATGGTATTGCTCTTTCCACAAGCCTCTCCTCTTGGACCCAAGGTGCTTGCAAATACTTCACCAAGCTTGGATGTATGGGATAAAGCCTTCAATGGATGATGGACTAGGAGTAGAAAGCACACAACACTTGTGTATTGTTTGATATCTCTACACTTGAAGAAGAAGAAGGAAGAAGACTCTCTCAATCCATTTCTCTCTTTTGCTTGATATCAAAAACTCTCTAACTTGTGCAAAATGAAGTTATCTCTCAACACTCTCTATAAACTCCACTAACTATATCAAAAACTAATTTGATAATGGTTTATATGTTGAGTGTCTCACACTCAAATCACATGTATAAGGAGTGAGAGAGTTGTGTCTACACTCTCCGCTAACTCAAATAAAGCCAACATTATTTTATTAGTTACAACTTGAGTGTCTCACACTCAAGTCACATGCAATGCTATAGCTTGAGTGTCTTACACTCAAGCCATATGCATGGCTTCACTTCATTGTGAGTGGGAGGTGTTTGGTTGCTTGGATAACCTTAGCCTTGATATCCATTAACTCTTAATGGATGTGGGCTAAGGCTTTGGACTCATGGGCTTCTCTATACACTTAGAGAAGGCCCACCCATACCTATCCAACAATTGGGCTTATTTAAAACTCTTTTAAATGAAGCCCATGCACAAGTCTATTTATAAATGAGTTAGGTCCATCTCATAGGCCATGTTGAACATGTGGGTTTATTTAAACTCTTTAAATAAAGCCCAACCATAAGTCCATAATGTCATATTGAACATGTGGGTTTATTTAAACTCTTTAAATAAAGCCCAAGCTCAAGTCCATAATTTCAATAAGCTAGATCCATCTCATGGGCCATATTGAAAAATATTAGAAGGCATGTATTAATTTAGTCCTTGAACTTAATATCACATATTAAATCAAGTCCAAATTAATATTTATTCAATTGCTATTAAGTCCCAATCTTTGAATTTAGATTTTAGGATATGCTAGATCCCCGCATACACGCAAATCCAATTCAATTAATTTAATTAATTAATTAAACTCTTTAATTAATAATTAAATTAATATTAGTCTTCACAAGCACAATCTTTATGTGTGTGACTTACTAGGTTCAAGTCTAAATGGCAATGGGAAATAATATTAACACTTAATACCATGGAAACACCTTTCCATGCTAATTGTGAAAATTCCAATTAATCACATTTAGTTCCCATAAGTCATGAGTGACCCCTAATATAGATATCACAACTACCCAAATAGAAATGAATACTTTTTGTAGATCCATAAGAACCACTGGACACAATTACCGTGCACTGAATATCCCTTCATTACAAGATCCCGATTTTGGCTATAGTCACAGTTTAGTGAAACTCCAATTTCCTCAATCATATGACCTCATCTTAAGTTCAATTCTTGATAAAATAAGACTTCTACTAGAAACTCTTTCTAGCATCGAAACTCTTTTCGGGTAAGTCAAGTTTGACCTGGACAGGTACTTATTCATCAAGAATAACTTTGATAGCATATGATCTTATCCCGGTTCACTACAGGTCATGGATTCCATCTTGGCCGATCACTCATCCCTATATATAACCAACTAGAGCCACCACACGCCATATACCCATGCGTGGCTAGCATAAGTAAGTAAGCGGTAACAAACTCTAACCAACTATATGTGGATGACCGTGTCACCACAGGTCAAAGGACCATATGCACCATTATGTCCAAGATTGTGATTGTTAACTAAAGTGAATATCCATGCAATCACAAATCTTACGTCACATGTTCGATCCACCCATCACATGAGTATCCACATATATATTCTGGTATCTCATATCAAGTAGCATGAGACTCACTACCTCCCACTATCGATATCACATACCGATCAAGAAAAATAGACAGAGGTGATAGTCTAGGGATTAATAATACCCATATATTAATCCAATGACTATGAATATTTATAGTATATGTACCAAATGAGTTTGTCACTCATATTATCAACTCTTAATAATAAACTCATTCAACATAATACTAAGGGTAAATACTCAAATAAACAAACACTTTGATTTAAATGAATATTTTATTGCTAAAGGGATAAATATACAATGTCTACATACAATAATGGCTCTAGGGCACATTTATACTAACATTTATAATATCATAAAATTTATCACCAAACTAAGTGTTAAAGAATAAATAATAATGAATATTTATCTCTCATCAAATATGTTTGCAGATTGAAAAAAAAGCCTGTATTATTTGAAACAGATACTAAGATAGTGGTATAAGAAGTTTGTGTCTATTATGGGGGAGTGAGGCTATAAAAAGATCAGTTCAGACCATTGTGTTTTTGTTTAATGATGAATTTATTGTGTTGTTGTGGATGACATGTTGATTATTCGTTGGAATGTTTCCAGAATCAACAATATGAAGAAACAGTTAAGTAAGTCTTTTGCCATGAAAGACTTAAAACCAACAAAACAAATTCTTGGCCTGAAGGTTATCAAAGATAAAGGCGTCAAAAAATTATGGTTATCACAAGAAAAGTACAGAAGGTATTTCAATGGTTCAACATATACAATGCTAAAGCAGCTAGTTGTCCTCTTACTAATCACTTTAGATTGATTTCTCAGTAATGCCTTTCTATAGATAAGGAGAAGAAAGAAATGGATAGAGTTCTATATGCTTTAGCAGTTAGTAGTTTAATGTATGTCATGGTATGTACACAATTAGTTTGGGTTATAAATTAGTTCCTTTCAAATTCTGGTAAGGAACATTGGGCTACCATTAGGGGTGCACAAAATTTGGCTGAAACTTAATAACTAAATCAAACTGAGTGGTTCAGTTTAATATTGGTTGGCAATACTTTAAAAATTTTAGTTTTGATTAAAACTAAAACCTAGTAAAAACTGAATACAGTAGTAAATATATAGGATGATAAAAGTACAATAGTAATGGCTATTTCAAATGGTAAGCATATGGATTTGGCACCTTTCAACCCATGGTTTAAGTCCTAACTATTGGATTATGTATTTTTCTATTTATTTTTTGATTTTTATGGAAATTCATGAAAGAAATGCCTATGAGCTTTCTTGGACTTGAACCTATAGCCAGATAAAGTTTTAAAAGTGTTGTAGTACCATTAGGCTAGGTTATGATGTTTGATATTTACTTTAACATATTTTTTATTATATTCGATTAACCGATAATCATGTCGAAAACCCTATGTAAATATCGATTCGGTGTTGATTAAACTTTTGGTGATTTCTTAGTTTTGGTTGGTTCAATTATTGACTAATGCACATCCCTAACTACAGTGAAATGTATTTTAACTATGTTTATGTTTTGAAGATGCCAAACCTATATTAGTGGGATGCACAGATACAGACATGGCATATGATGTTAACTTAAAAAAGTCTACTTCTAATTACCTGATTACATTTACTAGGAGTTGTGTCATAACAATCAAAATTATACAAATATATTACTTTGTTTACTACTGAAGAGAGTTTATTTCAACAACTGAATCATGCAAAGAGTTACTATGAATAAGAAGTTCTTAAATGAACTTGGCTTTCAATAGGATAGATAAAAGCTATTTTGCTATAGTTAGAGTGCTATCCACCTTAGTTAGAATTCCTTGTTGCATTCAAGATCAAAGCAAATTGATGTAAGATATCATTGGATACGAGATGTATTAGAGAAGAAACTTTTCTATCTTGAGAAGATCCATATAGATGAAAATGGATTAAATATGTTGGCAAAGACTCTGCCAAGAGAGAAGTTTGAATTTTATCGATTAGCCACCAAAATTGTAATGCCCTCCATTTAATTGGAAGGGGAACAATTATGGTGGGTCCTTTTAACATGCACGACCATAAGTAAATAATTAAAAAAAAGGAAAATATAGCTTAGCCAACAAAGGGCATAGCCCTACTGCATCTCAAGCAAATCTTACAAAATATTTACGCAGGTAATTTGCCAACTTGCATGAGCAAGTAGCCTACTTGTATGGGCTTTACAAGTTTGCCAACTTGCATTAGCAACTTACCCATGCACTTCATCTATATAAAGCATTACGTGAGCTTTGGATGGAGCAGAAGCACAAGTTACTTGTGCCTGGGTGAAGGGAGCCAAAACATTTTTGCTTTGATAAAAAAATTATGAGAGAGTTTTCTTTTGGGTTCGGAAAATTTTTCTTAAAAACTGAATGGAAAAATAATAAGGAAATCATTTTTAGGTTCAGAAAATACCTTGAGTGCTACTATTTCGATGAGATCTCTGTTATTGTATACTTTCAGTGTTGATCTAGAGACAACTCTCTATATACCTACTATTTTAATAGTGAAATATATTTTTGGATTTGGTCTTATGAACATAAATCAACATCAAGGGTGAACCATATTAAATATTGGTGTCATCTTTAATTGATTATTTTCTATAATATTTTTGTTTTACTACTGTGAATCATTATTTCACTGCGCCTACTTTATAATACCCAAATTTCCAATAAGAACATCAGGGTTGATTGTTGGATTGGATCCAAACACTACATTGGCAATTGTAACAACTCTTAGATTTTGGCTGCTTAGTCCAGTAAAAGCAACTGCATTAGCATTTTTAGTGTTGAACTGAAAGTGAATCAGATTAATTGGAAACAAAAAAATATCTCTAGGATATAAAATTTTTGTAATAACATGATTTGGGTTTAATATCATGAAGTCAATATAAAGACTTTCACTAGTACATGTAATCCTATTTTACACCAGTGTAAGAAAGATTTAATTAGACATTTATTCCTTGAGTTTGAAGCAGATTGTATCTTGAGCACTCCTATTGGGTTTAGACATTCAAGAGACTCTGGCTACTAATTTCTAAAATGATTAGGATTTTTTACGGTCAAATCAACTAATCATATTGCATTCCGGTTATTGAATCCGCCATCAGAAGTTTCTAATAGAGTATAGATATAGATATAAGTGTTTTCTATTTATAACTCTTGATATATATCGCTTGTCACAACTGTATTGTATTAGATAACTATGTAAATCAATATATATACATAGGGTGTGCCTCACTTTGAGGTGTTATAAAAATCACCTATTTTGTGGTATTAGAGCAATAAAAACTATTACCAATCATGACCTCTCCTTCTCCTTTTTCTTTTTGTTCTTCCTTTTCTTTTTCTTTTTCCTCTTCTTTTTTAATGAATATAACAACCACTATAAATACTAATACTATTTCTCCATTTCATTTTCCTCTTCTATAACTATTTTCAATGTTAACAATATTAAAAATCATATTCCTAAAGTTCTTGATTTCTCAATCTATTTTGTTTGGAAAGCCGTATTTGTTAATATTTTTTTGTTGTCATCAAGTTTATAATCATATTAATGGCTCTTCATCTTGTCCTTCATAAACACACACTGATTCTAATGGTATTACCTCAGTTAATCCAACTTTTCTCTTATGGAAATAAGTAGATTATGTTGTTATTTCCTGGATACATGCCATAATATCTTCTGAAATTCTTAAACATGTTCTTCATTCCGGTAAACCTTTAACTGCATATAAGACGTGTTGTAAGATTAAAAATCTTTTTCATGATCATATTAATGCAAAATATCTCTAACTTAAACTCAGTTTCAATTAAGCCTTAAAAGGAAGTCACTTGATAGTGGAATACCTGAATCATATAAAGTCTATATCTAATTCATTATATTCTATTGATCATCCAATTGATAAAGCGATATCATTTTATAGATATTTGCTAGTCTCTATTTGAGTATTTTGATGTTATTACTATGATGTCAGCAAGAAAGCCCCTCCCAACCTTTCTAGAGTTATATTCGTTCCTCTTAGCTTATGAAACCTGAATTCAAGATAATCAAAGTACCACTTCTACTAATAGCTCACAAGATTTTCTTATATCATGCGATCAAGGATCTTATAATTGTGGTAGTTGGCGAGGCAGTAATCCACATGGTAGATGTCAGGGGGGTGGAGAGCTAATTACTCTGGTGGTAGGAATCAAGGTTGTAGGTCTTCTTTTAATTCAAGTGGACATCGAAATTATGGATCATACTCTCATGGTAGACATAATTTCTCTAATAATTTTTCTCCATGCTAACCATAGAGCACTGGTTCGTAAATATTTTATGGTTCTTCACATTCTGAATTAGTCGGATATATTCTTAATGACGGTCTCATACAATGTCAATTATATGATGGCTATTACTGTGTGACAAAGAATTATCCTTGTCAGTCTTTCAGTCTAATAATGGATAAACATATATTGGACTACATATGTAGAAGCCAAATCCTTCGATTTCTATATAGCTTATTGGTACTAGTACTACTCACCATATGACTTGTTAATATGTGACTTGAATTTAGCCTATGGTATTATTATTTTAAGCGTTTAGACATTATTGTACCTTATATTTATATTGGAGGCAGACATGGCCTGAGATACGGGTGTGTCTCAAAGTGTGTTCAAGGCTGTCATTTTGTCTAGAAGAGAATATGGGCGTGTTGTAGGGTATATTAAAATAGAAAATTTAGGCCAGAAGCGAATACGGGTCAAAACACGGCCGTATTGGAGACCGTGTAACGTATAGGAATGATGTTTTGGCTTATACTTGGTGGCTAAGTCAAGGAAATCCTTTCCTAATAGGATTTGGCTCTTATTTAGGAATTAAACTCTTAATTGGAATTAAATTCTTATTACTTATGTTGAAAAGATTCCTATATTGAAGAGAATACTTAATCAAGTTGGATTTTATATCCTCTATAAATAGGGCTACATATGTATGTGTTATGTGTGAGTGTTGTAGAGACACTGTGAATGCCTTATGTTCTACACATGCGCCAAGTAGAGAGCTTGATTGGGTGTAATTAGGGCTAAGAGTTTGAGTGTTTATCTCCATACTATTTTCTTGTATCTTTGGTTGATTAGTGAATTTGTTCCTCCTTTGCCCGTGGAAGGCTTACGCCGAACCATGTTAATTCTTATATGTTTTATGTTTTGTCTATTTTTGGTGTTGTATATTTTTATTATCTCAAATAATTCCTGATCCTCTCACACTTCCACAAACCCAAATTTTCTAATAAGTAGTATCAGAGCTGTTTATAATTATTTAAGATTTTGTTATGATGACATCAAAATTTGAGATAGAGAAATTGGATTTCAATATGAGTTTTGGTATATGGCAAATTAATATGCGAGTCCTTTTAACACACAATGGGTTGCATAAAGCTTTGTTAGAGAAGGAAAAATTGGCATCTTCAATGACCAAAGAAAAAATGGAGGTTTTGGATCCAAGGGTCGTGGCTACCATTAAGTTAGGATTGTCGAATGAGGTGTTGTGAGAAGTTATTCATAAGAAAACAGCTGCAACATTATGGGTAAAACTTGAGGGCCTATTTTTGAAGAAAAGTCTCTCAAATAAACTTAATGTGAAACATTGTTTGCATATACTTAATATGGTAGAAGATAACTCATTGAGAACCTATATTGATGAATTTACATCCATGTGATTGACTTAGAAAATTTAGAGATTAAGTATGAAGAAGAAGATTTGGCTTTTATATTACTCCGTTCTCTTCCTACCTCGTATAAGAATTTTAGAGATACTTTAATTTATACCAAGGAAATGTTAAAGGTGGAGGATGTTAAATCAGCTTTGTTTTTAAAGGAGCTTATTGAAGACATCAGGGCAATTACAGATGCTCTATAGTGAGAAATTTAGGTAGCAGTTTAGGGTACCAAAAGAAGACCTGTCATTATTGTAAGAAAAAGGGGCATTTGAAGGCTGATTATTAGAAATTGAAGAAAAAGTATCGATATGGTGAATCCGTAGAAGCTAATTTTGTTGATGATTTTAAAATTAATGTCCTCGTTGTGACTAAAAATTTAACTAATTTTAGGTAAGGGTAGATATTTGATTCTGGTTGTAATTATCACATTTGTCTCAATAGAGATTGGTTTGCCACCTATGAACCGGTTAATGGTGATTTTATGTTAATGAACAACAACCATCGTTACAAGATTGTTAGTGTTGGTTTAGTTAGAATTAAAACCCATGATGGTGTAGTGAGGACTTTGGTTAGTGTTAAATAAATTTTGGACATGTCTAAGAATCTCATCTCGTTGTCCATATTAGAAATTGGTGGTTATAAGTTTATTAGTGAAGATGGGATTATGGATATTGTTATGGATGTTGTGTGGTGATGCAAGCTAGACGCATTGATAGATTATATGTATTGCAAGGATCTATTATGACATTAAGGCATTTTGGAAGAGAAAGTTCAAGTGGCTTTTGGACTTGTTTTGGTGTTCTCATGTTTAAGACATTTATGGAGAAGGTGGAGTAAATTTTGATACAAAAAAATTCAAGTTAAGGTGAAGATTTGTTAATATGTGACTTGCATTTAGCCTATGGCATCATTATTTTAAGCGTTTGGATGTTGTTGTGCCTCATTTTCATGTTGGTGGCAGACATGGCCTGAGATATGAGCGTGTCTCAGGGTGTGTTCAAGGCTGTTATTTTATCCAAAGGGGAATACAGGTGTGTCGCAGGGCGCGTTGAAATAGGCAATTTAGGCCAGAAGCGAACACGGGTTGAAACACGGCCGTGTAACGCATAGGAATGATGTTTTGGCATATACTTGATGGCTAAGTCAAGGAAATCCTTTCCCAATAGAATTTAACTCTTATTTAGGAATTAAACTCTTAATTGGAATTAAATTCTTATTACTTATGCTGAAAGGATTCGTATATTGAAGAGAATTCTTAATCAAGTTGGATTTTATGTCCTCTATAAATAGGGCTACATGTATATTTGTTATGTGTGAGTGTTGTAGAGACACCATGAATGTCTTTTGTTCTGCATGTGTGCCAAGTAGAGAGCTTGATTGGGTGTAATGGGGGTTAAGGGTTTGAGTATTTATCTCCACACTATTTTCTTGTATCTTTGGTTGATTAGTGAATCTATTCCACCTTCATCCATAGACATAGGCTTAAGCCAAACCATGTTAATTCTTGTGTGTTTTGTGTTTTCTCTATTTTTGGTGTTGTGTTTGTTTATTATCTCAAATAATTTCTGATCCTCTCATGCTTCCACAAACCTAAATTTCCTAATAAGTGGTATCAGAGCTGTCTATAATTATTTGAGATTTTGTTATGATGACATCAAAATTTTAGATAGAGAAATTACGCAATATGAGTTTTGGTATATGGCAAATTAAGATGTGATCCCTTTTAACACATAATGGATTGCATAAAGCTTTATTGGAGAAGGAGAAATTGGCATCTTTAATGACCAAAGAAAAGATGGAGGATTTGGTTGCAAGGGTCGTGGCAACCATTCAGTTATGTTTATCAAATGAGGTGTTGCGAGAAATTATTCATGAGAAGATAGCTGTAATATTATGGATAAAACTTGAGGGGCTATTTTTGAAGAAAACTTTCTCAAATAAACGCGATGTGAAACATCGTTTGTAAATGTTTAACACTAGAGTTACTATGATTTAATTAAAATGGGTTAAATTGAACCCTTTTATCAACATTATGGGAAATCGAATTACAAATATATAGAGTAATGTGGGTAAATTCTTAAGTCTCAAACACAGAGAGTAAAATCATATTTAATGTTACATCAAACTGAGTAAATATTGAATGAAATATTTGAAAATAAACCAAAGCAAATGACACATTCCAAATGATAATGGAATTGAGTTGTTGTAAATTAATAATGAATTATGGAAATAAAAGCATATGTATATACATATATATGTATATAGAGAGAAATATATACATATATATGTATATGTTTGAGTACTATTGAGAGTGAGTTAGCTAACCTAATAATAACTATCTTTAGGACAACACATTTATTCAGAAATGCCTTTGGGGTGAATCTATGTAGTTAATAAGTATGCATACAAAATTATTGAGAAATAATGTTATGAGATGCAGTCAGTATGGACTATATGAAAAGGTTGAGTTGTAATATTGAGAATTATGATACGTGAATCATAGTGGTGTATCAGAGTGATACAATAATGTGGTTAGATGATATATTATAAAATAAAAATTTATATAAGAACATTAAATGAACTAGTAAACTCAACAAAGTATAATATACCATAGAAAGAACATGATGAACAAATTATTAAAAATAAGAATTTGAAAGATAAATTTTATTACATATAACAAACATTTATACGATAAGATTATAAATGTTGAACCCAATAATATTATGTTAATTATAATAAAAAGAAATAAAATTAAGTGTGCTCATTCTTAAAACTCGACAATCACTTGAATACTAATATTTTATTTTTAATTTCATTATGTTATTATTATTTTTTAATTATTGGATTATTGGTTATAAGATTTTTAGGGGTTGAGTTTTATTATTATTATTTTTTTGTCTACTTACTGAGTAATTTTCCTACGAAATTACTCACATTCTTTATTTGTAAAATTGTTTCAGTTTAGGCATTTTAGTATAGTGTAGCTAGAATTGGAAGTATGGCTACTTAGTGGACTACTATGACATATAAGGTTATAGAGGTGGAGTCATTGGTTAAGTATACAGTGTGCCACAATGTAGATGCAAATTTGACCTCAGAGTTACTGTAGAGCCCATAGGTGCAGATGTTCATATGTCCACTATTAGAGTAGAGCACCTGGACGGTATTTGTATCATATTTCGTGTGTTTTATAAGACCACTACTAACGTTTAGGTTACACTGATATGGGTGTGATAAGCGGAGCATGCATCATCTTTTTGGTTTTTTTGCCCTGTTGTTGGACTATACCCTTAGAGCTTTACTAAAGCTTTACTAAGTACTTTTTGGTGCTGGAGTTGGGTATTTTATGATAGTTTTGGCCAGGATGTTATGGTCTCCTTTCGTATGCACCTCAAATTTGTCGGTCCAAAAATTGACCCAGAGAGAGATGTCGGAGCTAATAAAGATATTTATTTTATAATTTATTTTATGCATCTGGTACTCTCTTAATTGTATATATTTGTAATATTTTATGAGTGTTAGGACACCTAAGTACTAATGTGTTTCATATACTTATATTATACTATATTAATTGTTTGAGTATATATATCTTACTATCAGTTATTTACTTAAAGAATAATATGATATGCACGGTTTATATTATCTAAATTAATGATATCAAAAAATGAAATTATTTATTTTTATGAATGAGTTTTAATGTTTATTGAGAAATGATTAGGTAATACCCTTTCTTGTCCATACCACCATCAGATGAGTATATTAATTGTTTAAGTATATATATCTTGCTATCAGTTATTTGCTTAAAGAATAATATGATATGCATGGTTTATATTATCTAAATTAATGATATCACATGATGAAATTATTTATTTTTATGAATGAGTTTTAATGTTTATTGAGAAAAGATTAGGTGATACCCTTTCCTGCCCATACCACCATCAGATGAGTATTCTGATGGAGTATGGTGGGTTAGGGTGTTACATTTAGTCCCATTGTGAAGCTTGGAGCAATTCAATTGGTTCTTACTATGACGGTTAGTAAAGGCTGGTCTGTTTATCAACTTGATGTGAAGAATGCCTTTCTCTATGGTGAATTAAATGAAGCAGTGTTTATGCATCAACCTCAAAGCTATATGAGTTCTTAACATCCTAATTATGTTTGTAGAATTAATTGCGCCCTTTATGGCTTAAAACAGGTTCCAAGAGCATGGTTTCATCAATTTACAACATATTTAGGTACCCTTGTTTTTCACGGAATCAAGTTTGATTATTCTATGTATGTGTATTCTTCTTCTAATAGTATGGCAGTTCTTTTATTATATGTTGATGATATCATTATCACTTTATCTACCTCTACTTTATTGGACCATTTAATTAGTTCTTTGAAGAATGGATTTCAAATGACAGATTTGGAAAAACTTCATTACATCTTGGATGTTAAAGTCAAAACAATAAATGATGGATTATTTTTATGTTAGAAGAAATGTACTTTGGATTTGTTAAAAAGAGAAGGTATAGTTTTATGTAAATCTATTGCAATTCCACTTCCTAGTCAGCCTTTACTCTCCTCTTTTGATGCTTGTTTTTCTGATCCTACATTGTATCGAAGTATAGTTGGAGGTGTACAATATTTAACTTTTGCTAGGACTGACTTGAGTTATACTATTAATTTGATTTGTCAATATATGCATCATCCAAAAGAATTTTATTTCCAATTAGTGAAAATATTCTTCATTATGTTCAACTGATGTAGGTCAAATATAATGCCCTAGTCTCTAAGACTAAGTATAGAGTAAGTAGGGTATCGAACACTAGGAAATTTGGAGAAATTTTGTATTAACCAGATAGATAATTAGATGGATAGGCAAATGATATATAAAAGAAGATAAGGAATTGTTCTAACTATGTAAAATTACTAAAAAACTACTAACTACACTAATTATTTTAAATGTTCTAATAACAAGTTCAATTAAAGATCATTAGAACCACAATTCAGAAATTATCATGAACTATAAAGCAATAAACAAATAATTACATGTAATGATTAGAGAACATGGTCTAAAGTCCTAAAATGAAATTCTCATTGTCAATTAGACCTAAAATCCTTAAAAGCAATTCTTATTGTCAATTAAGGGTATTTTCATTTAGAGTCTACAAGCACTCTCATGACATTGTAGAGATAAACAAAAACTATTAAATCACCATGCCAAATCTTTAATCCTTTAAAGAGAAATTCTTATCTCCGAGTAATTTCTTAACTTTTAAATAATTCTAATTGTATTTCCATCAAAATGTACCAATTCTCATTGCATATATTTGATTAGCAAGTCATGTATAGTGGTCAATCATACACAACACATTTAAACTCACAATTAAAATTAAATCATTCACATAATATAAAAGATAAAGTGTAATTCATTAATTCATTCATCTTTACAATTCTAACGAACAATTGCTTAGCAATGATACTTGATAAACAAAATTAAATAACAATAAGAAGGTAAATAAAACATCAATCACTAATAGAGAGAAAGCTAGGACTGGAATGTAGATAGCCTTTTTGATAGTTCCTTAACTTTCTTGAATGTTCTTCACTTGATACTTAGAATTGCTCTAATAATAAAAACTAAACAATACTAATACTTTAAAAATATAACTAAGTGTTTTCTGATATCTATCTTATGTCTAAAACAATGCTAATACATGTATTTATAGGCCTCTCAAACATTCCAATTCGTACACTTTCAAAGAGGGGTCAAATGCGAAAAGGTATAAGGAAGGGTTGCCTAAACTACTTGGTACCACCGTGTCGAGTCGAGTGGGAGTCGGCACCATGTGCCTCTGTCACGACTCGGCACAATGGCATGAGTCGGCATAAGTATGAATAGCTTGGCTCGAGTCATCTTGGGCAGCAGAGGATGAGTCGGCACCAAGAGGCGAGTCAGCACGCATGCTTGCTGTCATAAGTTGGCACAACCGGAAGTCGACACGCCTCCTAACTTGCTTCCTTTAACTTTTTGAACACCAAACTTCATTCCAATGCAACTTTAAGTATGAGATTAGCCTAAAATGATCTGCAAATCATATAAACAACATAAAAGCTCATAAATAACAATAATAAAACAATAATTAAACACAATGCAAATGCAAACTAAAGAAAAAGTCAACAAAATGATCCTAAATGACTATGCTATTTTGCATACTATCAAATTTCCCCACACTTAGACTTTGCTTTCCCTTAAGCAAGAAATAAAGATCTAAGTAGGAAAAACAAGAAAATTTTATCCTCTCTAAAAAAAATGTAGCAATCTTAACAAGTCATCCTAACTATGAAAGAAATTTTCAAGAGAAAGATAGTTAATAACTAAACTTTTAATGCTCAACAATGATAGAGGAAACAAGTTTGATAACATATGCAATAAGTTGAATATATTTTCTCAATCTATTAAAAACAAAATCAAGAATATAAAGCCAATGTGCTAACCAAGCTATCTAGTCAATATGTTCATTCTTTAAACTTAGGATTTCTAAAAACATAAGTAGCCATTGGGATTAGGGGTGAGAAAAAATAACCGAAAACTGAACCGAACTGACTGGTTCGGTTTAATTTTCATGATAAAAATTATTAATTCGGTTTAAATCGAACCAAAAGTTCGGTTTTCAGAGTAAAAAATTATATTAAACTGAACCGAATTCATAGTATATTTAAAATTTTATATATATTTATAGGTCTGTTTGATTGGTTTAGTACTAATATTTTAAATTTTATTAATAATATTAGTTTCTAAATATGTAAAACTCTTAACAAAATTATTTACTACTAAAAAAATTCTAACGAAACATATTTAAATATATTTTAGGAATCGGTTCATTTGATTTTTTAAATAAAATAATAAATAAAATAAATATAAAAAATTAACATTAATATATCTTATAAATCTTATTAGAATATTATAAAATTACATATATAAAATAATTTTAAAATTAAAAAAGTGAAAAGAAAGTCAAAAAAGAAAAAATAACCGAACCAAACCGAAAAAATTTGGTTCAGTTTAATTCGGTTTTAGGAATTTTTTAAATTTTGGTTTTAGGCATTTTTAAATCGAACCGACATTTGCTCACCCCCTAATTAGGACAAGAATCAAGCACACGCATGAACTCACATTTCTCATGGCATTTTTAGACACATTTTGTTTTTTCTTTTTTAAGTATAATGGGTGCATTTTATGCTCCATCCCACTTTTTTTTGTACTTGTGATGTCACACAATCTTTCTGAATGAATGTAATTAAGTAGCAAACTCACTTACACACAACTTACTCAAGATATGTCACAACAAAAAGTAAAACTTTCTTTTTATACTATTTATTTTTTTATTTATTTTTTCCGTGTCTTCATCCATTATTGAAATGCTAGTCTTTCGTATTATGCCTATAGTTTACTTAAAGCTACCTAAGTCCTTAGAAACTAAGTTTAAATCCTTACCATCTTAGCCTTAAGCATAGTTAGAAAATGGACTAAACATTCTCTAGATTTTGAAAAGAATAAAAAGAGATAATAAGGAGAAGTTAAAACTTTTACTAAATGAAACTTAAAAATTCTACTAATTGAGCATAAGAAATTAATTATTAATATGACATAAAGATAAAACTTCAATCATAATGAAAATTAACTTAGAAAAGATGCATACTTATTAATATGGAGAAGATAAGAAATGTAAAATAAATCATAGACACAAATGCATAATTAAAATGCTAGACACACATGCATAATATCCTAATCATAACTAAATAACAACTACTAAATATAATAAAACTACTACTAACCCTTTCCTCACACTTAAAAATGCACATTGTCCCCAATGTGAAATGTAAAAGAAAAAGTAGGGAAAAGAGAAAAAAAACCCCTTAATCTTCTAAAGGAGACGGTGGAGGAGACTCAATGGTATGACCGTAACGTGCAAAGTATTAGTTCATCTTTTACTCCATCCTCCTTTAGCGGTGAGCAAGTCGGCAGTTAAAAACCTCCATACACTCAATTGGCGTTGCATCTCCTTTTAGTTCTCCAAAACTTGTTACCAAATATGCAAGTCATGACTAGAAGAGCCACTTGCACCTCATTGCATAGGATAAGGAGGAAAAGGTACATGATCATGGGGTGCATCTTCTTGGTACTCTTTATCTCCCACATTTGGTTCCTCCTCATGAACATCATCTCCAACATGTTCCTCATGAATATGCTCCTCATCATCTTGGTGACCCGCAACATATGGATGTAGAATCCCCTTCCAACATAACCTAGTATGTGCCGGGATGAAGCAAAAGGAAGCATCCACAACTTCACCTCTCACAAAGGCATGCTTAGTGAAATATGAACACTCAACAACATGGTCAAGATCATCAAAGTTGACATTAAGAGTTTTTGCAATAATTGTAACAATATGACCATATGTTAAAGGAGCATCCTTACGTGTAGCACAAGTGAGAAGTTGATTAAAAATCTAATAAGTCCAACATACTTATTTTTTTATTATGAATGCACCATATTAAAAATATTTCTTGAGCCAAAACTCTATTAAAATCAGACTTATGGAAGATAACACATGCAAGAACTTTATGTAATAGCCAAAACTTTAAATCTTTGATAAACATGGCCTTCCCGTTCTTTGGTAAAAAAGGAGGTGGTAAATCAGTAAAAAATGCCCAAAATTCATCAACATCAAATGATTTAGGCATATTACACATTCTATCCTTTTTTAATTCAAAGACCCTTTGCATGTAGGAATAGGTAAGTTGGTGAGGCTTGCCTAACAACCTAAACTCAAGTATATGAGAGTCATTGGGATTGACTTCTAAAGATGTGTAAAATTCAGTAATCAATTCAACATATATGGCTTCATGCATAGAAATAAACTTTTTAAGTCCACAATTAGTCAATAATTGATTAAAGGAGTCATGCATACCAATATCTTGAAGCAATGAAGAAGGAATATACTTGCAAGAAATAATTTCCCTAAACTTAAGAGTAGTAAATGTATTACCTTCTTCATGGGATAGGATAGGAAACTTAGCTTTGTTTGTGAGTGACAAGTTCTCTTCTTGATGCTCCTCCTCTTGATGATCTCTCCTTGGCCTTGAAGATGAAAAACCCTTAGTCTTACCCATTACAAAGAAATATTAGAGAGAAAAGAAATAGATAGTAGGCTTATGGTAGAAGAATAAGGATGAAAAAGGAAAATGAAAAGAGAAAGAAGAAGAAGAAAGTCTAAATATATAAATACATATAGAGAGCAAAGGGTGGTGTAGAGAAAGAGAAAAGAAAAGCAAAAGATTTTAGAGAATGAAAGCAAAAAGAAATGTAAATGGTGTTTAAATAGAAGAAGAAGATGGAAGAAGTGAATAAAATATTATGAGTCAAAGAAGTTATAAATGAGTATAAGACAAAAGGTTATGAAAAAGGTGAAAGGTTGTGTCCTTTATTGGGAAAGGATATGACCTTTCAAACATAATTCAAATTGTAAAAGTTGTTATATGCAAAAAGAGAAAAGGAAAAAGAGAAAAAGTAGAAATAAATAGGATTTAAATAAATGAAACAATATAAAATTACAAAGAAAATAAAATAAGTGAATACAAAAACAAGAGTGTGTGTGTGAGAGAGAGTGGCATGAGTCGGCACACCTAGGCTCTGTTACGAGTCGGCATATAGCCAAGCGATAAGGGGGCAGCAGCCAAGCATGATAGGTTGAGTCGGCATGCCTATGCCGACTCAACACCATCCGACTCTATTACGAGTCGGCACAAGGGCAAGACTCGGCACAGAGCTGAAGCAAAATATATTATTTTTTAAAGATAATAAAATAAGAATAATAAAAACTAAAAACAAGACATAAATGAAAAGAAAAATAATGTTTATGTGTGTATACTTAAAAGAATAAACTAAAGAAATAAAAATAAAAATATGAAGAAAAACTAATACATAAAATATAAAGGCAAGGAAAAATTAGAAAATAGTGAAAATTATAATAATAATAAAATAAATACAATTAAGAAAAGAAATACTACTAATTCCATAATGTGGTTCAAATAATTGCAATAAAGAAAAAAATGACATAAAATAAAAAAATAAGAATAAGAATAAAAAGAAATAGAATGGGAAAGTAATACCTTACTACATTTAGTGGTCTATAGCTTGACTATACCTTTGCTAGGCTAAGGTGTAGGGAGGGAGATTGACTCCCGAGGGGCAATTATGTCACCCACTAAATAAGGTTTGAGACGATGGCCATTCACCTTAAAGATTTCCCCCTTATCATTAGCAATTTTGATTGCTGCATAAGGATGAACCTTGATAACTTTGAAAGGACCCGACCATCTTGACTTCACCTTTCCAGGAAATAACTTCAACCTTGAATTGTAAAGTAGAACAAATTCTCCCTCATGAAATTCTTTCTTAGCTATATGCTTATTATGCCACAATTTAGTACGATCCTTATACAACTTCGCATTTTCATAAGTATTCATTCTTAACTCCTCTAATTCATTGAGTTGAAGTAGCCTTTTCATAGCCGCTTTCTTCAAATCAAAGTTCAAAGCTCTTGTTGCCCAATATGCCTTATGCTCAAGTTCCACGGGTAAGTGACAAGACTTCCTATAGATTAATTAGTAAGGAATAAGGCCAATGGGTGTTTTAAAGGCTGTCCTATATGCCCATAAGGCATCATCTAACTTCAATTCCCAATCTTTACTTGAAGAAGAAACCGTTTTCTCTAAAATCCATTTAATCTCTCTATTATTCACCTCAATTTGGCCACTTATTTATGGGTAATATGGAGTGGCAACCTTGCATGTTACCCATATTTCTTCAAAAGAGTCTCAATCATATGATTACAAAAATGTGAACCACCATCACTAATTAAAGCTCTAGGAGTACCAAACCTTGGAAAGATAATTTTTTTTAGCATCTTTTTAACATCCTTGGCATCATTAGTAATGGTAGCTATTGTTTCCACCCACTTTGAAACATAATCAACCATGACCAATATATACTTATAGCCTAAAGAACTAGGAAAAGGACCAATGAAGTTAATGCCCCAAACATTAAAAATCTCTACTTCAAGAATTCCTTTCAAAGGCCTCTCATGTTTCCTAGATAAATTACCCATTCTTTAGCACCTATCACATGCAAGCACAAATTCTCTAGCATCCTTAAATAAAGTAGGCCACCAAAAACTAGATTGAAGTACCTTGAAATCTATTTTTGATGCACCAAAGTGTCCGCCTACATCTAAGGAGTGACAATGTCTCAAAACATCTTGAATTTCATATTGAGGAATACACCTTCTAATTAAACCATCTCCATATCTCTTGTAAAGAAATGGTTCCTCCCAATAATAGAACTTGCTATCATGCAAAAATTTCTTCTTTTACCTATAATTAAGCTCATAAGGAAGAACACCGCTCACAAGGTAGTTTGTAAAATCTACAAACCATGGAAGTTCCATAGATACCAAAGTAAGAAGATGTTCACCATGAAATGACTCATTGATCGGCACACCATCATTATTCTTATTTAATCCCTCTTAATCCAAGCTTGATAAATGATCCGCAATAAGATTCTCACTACCTTTCTTATCTCTCACTTCCTAATCAAACTCTTAAAGCATTAGAATCCACCTTAAGAGCCTAGGTTTTGCATCTTTCTTACTTAGAAGATACTTAAGAGTAGCATGGTCGGAATACACAATAACCTTTTACCCCACAAAATATATTCTAAATTTGTCAAATGCATAAATAATAGCAAGTAATTCTTTCTCCGTGGTGGTATAATCAATTTGAGCATTATCAAGTAGTTTGCTAGCATAGTAAATCACATAAGGCTTGCCGTCTTTTCTTTGCCCCAAAACAGCTCCAACCGTAAAATTACTTGCATCGCGCATGATCTAAAATGGTTGCTCCTAATTAGGTGGTTGTAAAACCGGTGCTGAAGTAAGAGCTTTCTTCAAAGTTCCAAATGCATCCTTGTATGCATCATCAAACTCGAAAACAGCCTCATTGGCAAGTAGTTTGCATAATGGCTTTGCTATTTTGGAGAAATCTTTGAAGATTCGAATGTCCAAGAAAGCTCCTTATATCTTTAACACACTTTGGAGGTGGCAAATTAGCAATGACTTCTATCTTTGCTCTATTAACTTTGATACCTCTTTGTGAGATCAAATGCCTAAGAATAATCTCTTCTTGTGCCATAAAATGACACTTCTCCCAATTAAGTACTAATCCATGCTCCTTACACCTATCAAGAAATTTAGAAAGATTTTGTAGACAATTTACAAAGTTAGATCCATAAACAATAAAGTCATCCATAAAAACCTCAACACAATCATCTATTAAATCACTAAAAATTAAAAACATGCATCTTTGAAAAGTAGCGGGAGCATTGCATAAACCAAAACGCATACGTCTATAGGTAAAAGTACCATATGGATAAGTAAAAGTATTTTTAGCTTGGTCTTCGGGATAAATAGGAATTTGATAAAAGCCACTGAGCCCAATAAAATAATAAAAGTAAGAAAAATTGACTAATCTCTCTAAGACTTGATCAATAAAAGGCAATGGAAAATGATCTTTCCTAGTTGCTTTATTTAATTTCCCATAGTCAATACACATACGCCAACCCGTGATAGTCCTAGTACGTACTAAATCATTATGTTCATTTTGCAAAACGGTCAAGCCACCTTTTTTAATAACAACTTGAATAGGGCTTACCCATTTACTATCACTAATGGAATATATGATCCTATTGTCAAGCAACTTAATCACTTCCTTTCTAACCACTTCCTTAAGAGTGGGATTTAGCCTTCTTTGAGCTTCTTTGGTAGGCTTGGCATCATCCTCTAAAAGGATTCTATGCATGCAAATAGTTGGGCTTGGTCCTTTTAAATTATTAATTGAATATCCTATCACACCCTTATGTTTATTTAATGCATAACACAAAGCGTTTACTTCATCATTAGGTAATAAAGAATTAACAATATAAGGAAAATGGAATTTAGAATCAATAAATATGTACCTTAGAGTGGAGGGTAAAGGTTTAAGCTCCAAGTTGGGTGCTTCACTTAGTGAGGAAGGCTTAAGATCATCCTCCTTCCTTAGTGGCTCATATCTTTTACGCCTATAAGGAAAGGCATATGGAGTTGACTCCAACATTCTTGTATAAGCTATAACCTCCTTATTGGAATGTTTCTCATCAGCTTTTTGTGATATATAAATCGCTAAAAGGTCTTGACCTACACACTCATGGACAATATCATTCACGCATTCATCATTGATATTAAGCGAATTAATCCTTTCACAAACTTTAATAGGTGGTGTTGTCTTAATCATGTTAAAAACATCAAAAACAATAAACTCATCATTCACTTCCATTTTAATTTTACCACTTTTCATGTCAATAACCACCCCCGCGGTCACCAAAAATGGCCTCCCCAATAATATAGGAATTTTGGGGTCCTCCTCCATGTCCATCACTACAAAATCTGTAGGAATAATAAACTTACCCATATTCTCAAGCACACCAAGTGGATATTTGATAGATTTATCCGCCATAGAAAGACACATAATAGTAGGCTGCAAATCACCAACATCTATTTTCTTGTATATGGAATAAGGCATTAAACTCACACTTGCACCTATATCACACAAAGCTTTATTAAATACGATATCACCGATTCTACAAGGAATAGTAAAGCAACCTGGATGTTTGAGTTTTGGTGGAGTCCTTATGAACATTGCCTTAGACTTTTCAACAAGTGAAATAAACCCATACTCTTCAACCTTACCATTATGATTAATAATGTCCTTCAAATATTTACCCCAAGAGGGCATATCTCTAATGGCATCCTAAAAGGTATGGTAATAGTTATGTATTTTATATGATCAAGAAATTTACCAAATTACTTCTCAATATTGCACTTTATGAACCTTTGCAGGAAAAGTAAGGTTCTAAGGTCAATCTTTAGCTCACATTTCTTACTTGGTTCTTTATGATTATTCTACTCTTCCGCACCACACTTATCATTCTTATTATCCTTCTTACCATCATCAACTTTTGTATCCACCACATCCTCATTATTATCCTCATTCACAACCTTCTTTTTACTTGATGAAGCACCTCCAACTTCCCTACCACTTCTCAAGTTTATAGCTTGACAAGATTCCTTAGGCTTAAATTCGGGTTAACTAGGTAGCCTTCTTAAAGGTTGAGGGGTTAAAGAGGCTTGTTGAACAATTTGGTTTTCAAGGATTCGCTTTGAGTTACTTGAATTGGTCCTCATGTATTTTATTAGTGGTTAATTACTAATTTTGAATTGCTCTATGAGACCTTCTAAGTTAGACTTTGGTGGTGGTTACGGATTAAAAGAGGGATGATTTGGTTTTATAGGAAAACTGAGTAGGATTTTTGGTTTGGAGAAATTTTAGTTAAATGGAGGGTTTAGTTCAGAGGATAGATTTGACCATAAAAATCCGGGATAGTTTCTCCATTGAGGGTTATATGTGTTTTAATTCAGCCCCCCTCTTTGGTTAAAAGCTCTTTGTGTTAGTATAGATGTGCCCTAGGGCCATTATGTATGTAAACATTGTATAATAATCCCTTTGGCAATAAAATATTCTTTTTGATAAAGTGTTTGTTTATTTGAATATTTACCTTTAGTATTATATTAAATGAGTTTATTATCAAGAGTTGATAATATGAGTGACAAACTCATTTAGTACATATACTATAAATGTTCATAGTTGGTGGATTAATATATAGGTAATATTAATCTAGACTATCATCTATGTCTATTTTCCTTGATCGGTATGTGATACTGATAATGGGAGGTAGTGAGTCTCATGCTACTTGATATGAGATATCAGAATAGACATATGGATACTCATGTGATGAGTGGATTGAACAGTGATAGAAGATTTGTGATTGCTTGGGAATTCACTTTAGTTAACAATCACAATCTTGGACATAATTGTGCATATGGTCCTTTGACCTGAGGCGACACGGTTATCCACATATGGTTGATTAGAGTTTGTTACCACTTACATACCTATGCTAGCCATGTATGGGTATATGGCATGTGGTGCCTATAGTTCATTATTGAAAGGAATCAAGCTATGCAACACACTAAAGCGGAAGCATGTGCCAAAAAGGGTGAAATTCAAAAATTTCACTTGCATAGTTCTTCATCAAATGAAGAATTCCAATCCCCAAGATCCAATTTGCAATTAACACATAGC
>CATIWO010218676.1:0-33013 GCA_949673435.1 Macaranga tanarius
TATTCGTATTTTTTTTAATACGATTAAAATTTCTACTGATTTAATGTTTATACAAAATCTAATAAATAATATACTACTATTATTTTAATTAAATAATATACTACTATTATTTAATTTAAAAAAAATCAATATTATTAGCGACTGAATTACCGACGGAATTGAATCCGTCAGTAATTACCGATGGAATTGAATCCGTTAGTAATCCGTCGGTAATTACCAACGGCTACAATTCCGTCGGTAATTACCGACGGATTCAATTCCGTTGCTAATTTACCGACGAATTTTGAAAATCCGTCGGTAAAAATTAGCGACGAGTATTTTGTCGACGGATCAGAATCCGTCGGTAATCCGTCGCTAATGACGAACTCCGTCGGGAATCCGTCGGTAAATCCGTCGGTAATTTCCTGTTTTCTAGTAGTATTTTAAGTGGTCAATTTATGTTAATTTTGGGTTTAAATGTGTTAAATTGTGTTTAGATAGGTTATTTATACATGTTTTATTTTTGTAGGTCTTTAATCAAGATTTGATGTGGAAATATGAAAGATTCGGAGCATTAGAAGTTGATTTTTAAAGACCTTATTGACATAGGTAAGGACACGGGCAGGCACTCTGGACTAAAAGAGGCTTTTGAACAAGGTTGAAGACACGACCATGTGCTGGGCCATGTAGTTTTCTAGAGGATTTTGATACCCTGAACATGGGTAGGGACACGCCCGTGTGTCAGGCCATGTAATTCACTACCATATTTGCCTACTTTAGACACAGTTCGAGACATGGCCGTGTAAGCATCTGGATGTGGAATATGATTGGGACACGACCTTGTAGAATTTGGACATGACCGTGTACGCGGAAGAGTCAAGATTAAATTGACTTTTTTGGATGCGTATCAAAGGGGAGTTGGAGGAAAACTATAAAAGGAATAAGAGAACATATATTGGAAAAACTTTTAACGGGAAAAGAAGAACTCTTTACGGCATTATCAAGAATCAAGATTGAAGATTGAAGATTCGAGATATCAAGAGATTGAATTTCTTTTCTTCTTCTTAATTCTTGTAATTGGTGATGAATTTCTTTTACTTATTTTCAGAGTTTAGTTTAAATATGTTAGGCTAGGTTTTGTTCATTAGGGATTAAGGATCCGAACATGAATTAATTAATTTTTTCTCTTTAATAAATTTTTTATTCATGCAAAATTGTGTTTACTGAGATTAATGCATGTTTATGCTTGATCAACATTAACATGATAATAATTGAGATTATATATTGAGAGATAATAGTTTTGATAGAACTACAAACATAACTTGAGTTGATCCAGCATTAGAAATAAATTGAATTGATTTAATTTCATAAGAGCTAAGATTAAACTTTGTAATTTGATTAATTAGAGTTTGTAATTGCAATGAGAATTGGGTTACATATTCTTAATTAAAAGTTTCAAAGTAAGTTAATTAGCCTTGAGAAAGGTAATTACAACATAAGATAACTCAGAATTTGCATGGGTAATTGAATTAGGGAAGGGGAATTGACTAACGAATGTGAGGTGAATTAATTTCCTAATGGTTAGTTTTCATTTGGTTAATTGATTTTAAAATTAGGTTTTATATTTTCATTAGAGTTTTATTAGTCATAGTTAATTGAATCATCATATTTGTGAGCTTTAAACAATTAGAGAGAGATTAGTAGGTGGATAGATTGAAATCTCTATGGGAACGATATCTTTATTACTACTTGTCGATTCTATATATTTATAGAGTTTTTACCAAACAAGTTTTTTGGCGCCGTTGCTGGGAATTATCGATCTAACATCATAGTTTATTGTATCTCTTTTGGATTAAAGAAATTGTATTCTTTGATTTTATTTAATTTTTATTTTGATTGAATGTGTATGCATAATACCCGATGATCGGGAAAAGTGAAACTCTCTTACGTACCAGAGCTTACCAAATTCAAAAAGTCAAATCGAAAACAAGCGAAGGAGAAATCAAAAGAGGAATCACAACCACCGACAATAGAATCCTTTTGGACACATCTATGCCGGGTTTGGGAGGCATTCAATATAGCATTGCTAGGCCATCCATCAATTTCAACAATTTTGAGATTAAGCCATCCTTGATTCAGATGATTCAGTAAATGGTTTAGTTCTTTGCTATGACAAATAAAGATCCTAATGACCACATTGCTGAATTTTTGGAGATTTACGACACCATCAAGTTTAATGGTGTGACTGAGGATGCATTGAGGTTGTGCTTATTTCCTTTCTCATTAAAGGAAAAGGCGAAGATATGGTTGAAGATGCAACCGGCTGGTTCATTCATGACATGGGATGATTTAGCAAAGGCTTTCCTTGCTAAATACTTTCCACCTTTGAAGACGACTAAGGTTGTTAATGAGATCACCTCATTTCAGCAATTTGGACATGAGTCAATGAGCGAAGCATGAGAGAGATTTATTAATTTACAGAGGATTTGTCCACATCATGGATTACCCAAAGATGTGCTTATTCATACTTTCTACAATGTAGTTACACCGGTTACTCATGATTCCGTTGATTCTAAGGCTGGGTGTTCATTGATAAGGAAAACGGTAACTGAGGCTACATCGATCCTAGAAACTATAGCGTTTGATAGTTGTTTGTGGCCTGCGAAACGAGCAATTGCACCCAAGGCTATGGGCAAGATTAAAGTGGATGGTGTGACAGCCCTCCAAGCATAAATCTCTACACTTTCCAAGCAATTAAGTAACCTTTCACACAAAGCTAACTCAGCCCCTGCATAATTCCAAGGTGAACAATGTAATTTATTGGGTAATGGCAATTATGAGTTTGTTTCATGTAATGCAAGAAATTTTGGAGAAAACTTTATGGAGCAAGCTAATTATGTGGGGAATCAATTTTAAGGAAGGCAAGGCAATAACCCCTACTCCAACACATTTAATCTGGGGTGACAAAACCACCCAAATTTTTCATAGAGATACAACAACAATGTGGCTACGCCTAATTTTTCCAACAACAATAATGTGGCAAAAAATCAAGGAGCTTTAGGATTTCCACAACCGCAATAAGATAGATTAGCATCGATTGAGAATAAATTGGACAAATTTTTAAATGCTATTTCTACCAAATTAACGAGCCAAGATGAGAGTCAAAAGAGGATGGAGGCTAAATTTGACCAAATTGCTAAGAATCATTTCTCTTCGATTCATAACATCGAAGTTCAATTGTGGCAACTTGCCAATGCTATAGCAACTCGAGGGGTTGGAAATCTTCCAATCAATACTGAGACAAATCCAAGGGATGTGAAGGTAATTACCCTACGAAGTGGCAAGGAGCTGAAATACAAGGTTGAGATGGAAAAAGAGGCATCAACTTCTAAGGCTGATGAGTAGAATGAAGAGTTAGAGGACTCAACAAAGGAAAAGGCTATAGAGAATAAAAAAGAAAAGGTGCAAAGTTCATCCTCACCACTTACACCTAAAATTCCTTTTCCTCAACGGTTGAGGAAACAAAAGGATGGCGAGCAATTTTCTAAATTTCTAGAAATTTTTAAGAAACTTCAGATTAACATTCCATTGGTGGAAGCATTAGATCAAATGCCTAAGTATACTTAAAGGAGATTATCACCAATAAGCGGACGTAGGATAATAATAAAATAGTGTTATCAGGAGAGACATGTAGCTCGATCATCTCTAAAAAAATTCCTACCAAATTGAAGGATCCAAGGAGTTTTTATATTCCTTATATTGTTGGCATTATTGAGTTTCCTAGATGTTTATATGATTTAGGTGCTAGCATTAATTTGATGACTTTGTCAATTTTCAGGAAACTTGGATTAGAAGACGTTAAGGCAACGAACATGACATTGCAATTGGCGGATCACTCAATCAAAAGGCCAAATGGAGTGGTTGAGGACATGCTCGTCAAAGTAGACATGTTTATCTTTCCCGTTGACTTTATTATTTTAGATTTTAAGGAAGATAGACAATGTCCATTGATCTTAGGTAGACCATTCCTTAATACTGGTAGGGCTTTAATTGATGTGCATGAGGGTAAACTTACACTAAGGGTAGGGAATGAGAGTGTTGAATTTGTCATGTCTAAACTCATGAAATATCCCTTAGATGATGAGGCATACATGAAAATAGTGTCATTAGATGATTATGTTGTGCAGGAAAATTTTTTACTCTATGATAGTGATGATGAAGAGTGGAATGCTATTGACACTAAGGATGAGGCCATATTCACCAAACCTAAATTTTTAGTTAGGAGTGATAATCCTACACCTCCATCCATTAAAAAACCACCTAAACTAGAGCTCAAACCATTACCTAATCACTTGAGATATCCATTCTTAGGTGAGAATAACACACTACCCATCATAATATCTAATAAACTGAGTGTTAATTAAGAGATTAGGGTGTGTGGGGTGGTGAGGACATGAGTTAAATCATTAGGGTGGCAAATTCCAAACATAAACGGAATTAGTCCTTCTATTGTCATCCATAGGTTACATATGGAGGATGGGCATAAACCCATAGCTGAGAGGTAAATGAGGCTAAACCCAAACATGAAAGAGGTAGTAAAGAATGAGATAGTGAAATCATTAGATGCGGGAATTATATACCCTATTTCTGATAGTGAGTGGGTTAGCCTGGTGTAATATATACCAAAGAAGAGTGGGATGACTATGGTAGAGAATGATAAATAAAAGTTAATTTCTAAAAGAGTGGTAGATGGTTGGAGAGTGTGTATTGATTATAGGAAGCTAAATAATGCCACTAGGAAGGACCATTTTCCCCTTCCCTTTATTGATCAAATGTTAGAGAGAATAGCGACTTAGGCCTACTGTTGTCTTCTTGATGGATACTTGGTTATAATCAGATTTTTATATATCCCTGAGAACTAAGAGAAAACCACATTTACATGTTCTTATGGCACATTTGCATATAGACGCATGCCTTTTGGGTTATGTAATGCACCCACTACATTTCAACATTGCATGATGGCAATATTTTCTGACTTAATCGAAAACATTATAGAGGTATTTATGGATGATTTTTTTTATTTTTGGTGATTCTTTTGATTTGTGTTTAGCTAACCTTGACAGGGTTTTAAAGCATTGTAAAGAGACTCACCTTGTGCTAAATTGGTAGAAATGCCATTTTATGGAAGAGGAAGGGATAGTCTTAGGTTACAGAATTCCTAGCAAGATAACCGAAGTGGATCGAGCCAAAATAGAGATCATTGAGAAGTTGCCACCATCTATATTACTCAAGGGAGTTAGGGGTTTTTCAGGGCATGCCAATTTTTACTGACATTTCATAAAGGATTTGTCATTAATTGCCAAACCTTTGACTAATTTGTTGATTAAGGATGTGCCATTTATCTTCGATGATGCGTGTTTGAGTACTTTTGACAGGTTAAAGAAGACATTAGTATCGGCACCCATTATTATGCCACTAGATTGGTCCTTATCTTTCGAGATAATTTGTGACGCAAGTAACTATGTTATAGGAGCTGTCTTGGGGCAAAGGAAGGACAACCATCTATATGTGATATATTATGCCAGTCGCACATTGATTGAGGCTCAACTCAACTACACCACCATAGCAAAGGAGATGTTGGCAGTGGTTTTTACTGTAGATAAATTTTGTTCCTACCTTTTGGGTTCAAAAATTATCATCTACACTGATCATTTGGCCATTCGATATCTACTTGCTAAAAAGGATGCCAAACTGAGACTAATAAGATGGGTTTTATTATTGCAGGAATTTGACCTTGAGATCAAGGATAAGAAAGGCTCGGAGAACTTAGTGGCAGACCATTTATCATGTCTAGAAAAGGAGGAGGAGAGTGCACCATATCGTATTGGAGATAGTTTCCTGGATGAGTTATTTTTGGCACTACATCACATAGCAACCCCTTGGTATGCTGACATTGCCAATTATTTGGTTGGAGGGGTGCTACCAGAGGGATTATCATACCAACAAAGGAAGAAGTTCTTGTATGAGGTGAGGCAATACCTATGGGAGGATCCTTATCTCTACAAAACCTGTGGAGATGGCATGATTACGAGGTGCATTCTAGATTCAGAGGTATTTGGTGTTCTAACACATTGTCATGATTCGAGTTATGAAGGACATTATGGAGCATCCAAAATAGGTACTAAGGTGTTGGAGAGTGGTTTCTTTTGGCCAATACTATTTAAGGATGCAAGGAAGTTTATCTTACATTATGATCGTTGCCAACGTGTTGGCAACATCTCCAAACGACAAGAATTACCTCTCACATCGATTCTAGAGGTTGAAATCTTTGATGTATAGGGGATAGACTTTATGGGACCCTTCCCATCTTCTTTTAAGAACTAATACATCCTTGTGGGCATGGACTATATGTCTAAATGGGCGAAAGCTTTAGCAAAACCCATAAATGATACAAAGCTAGTGCTTAAGTTTTTTAAGAAGATATTCACGAGATTTGGTGTACCACGAGCCATTATTAGTGATGGGGGTCGCATTTTTGCAACCATCAGTTTGAATCCTTGTTGAGAAAATATAGTGTGCATTATAAAATTACTACACTTTACCATCCTTAAACAAGTGGACAAGTAGAGGTAACGAACTGTGAGCTAAAGAAAATTCTAGAGAAGACAGTGAGTAGTTTGAGGAAAGATTGGGCTACAAAGTTGGATGACACATTATGGGCTTATCGTACAATATTCAAAACACCAATTGGCATGTCGCCATTTAGGTTAATGTTTGGAAAGGTGTGTTATCTACCTGTTGAGCTAGAACATTGAGCATATTGGGCTATTAAGACACTTAATTTTAATTTGAAGTCCGTATGAGAGAGGAGGCTGTTACAACTCAATGAATTAGATGAAATTCACCTCCAAGCTTATGAGAATGCCAAACTCTTTAAGGAAAAGATAAAGAAATGGCATGATGCACATATCATGAAGAAGGACTTCCGGGTTGGTGATTTAGTGTTGTTGTTTAACTCACGCCTTTTTTTTTCCAGATAAATTGAATTATAGATGGAGTGGACCATTCGAAGTGGTTCAAACATTCCCTTATAGTGCTCTTGAGCTTGAGAATGATAGAGGTGAGCATTTCAAAGTGAATGGGCAATGATGTAAACCTTATTATAGAGGTTTGTAGGCAAGGGATAAGGAAATTATTTCCTTTGATGCCAATTCTCATCCTAATTAACTTTGATATGTTAGGGTCAAGCTAAGTACCTTAAATTAGTGCTTATTGGAAGGCAACCCAAGTTTTATTTCATTTTTCATGCATTTTTAGTTTTGTTAGTTAGTTTTTCTAGGCTAGTTTCTTTTATTTTGGTGTTTTTGTTTTTGTTTTAGGTTCACCAATGAATGGGATGAAAGAGAGTCAAGAAATTCAAGAAAAAAGGTGCAAGAAGTGGAGACACGGGTAGAGACACGCCCATGTTCTTACCCGTGTCCAGGTTTGTTTTTTTATCCAGTAAAATTCATAGTCACACACACACCCTCGAGTCTCCCGTGTTGATATATATGATTTTAAACAGACAGATACATGGGAAAATACACGCCTATGTATAAGACCGTGTTTGAGTATAGGAAATTTGACAGAGAGATATACGGTCAGATACACGCCCGTGTATTGGACTATGTTTGTCCTTAATATTTTCAACAAAAAGATACACGGGCAGTTACACACCCATGTTTCTAACTGTGTGTTTGTGAAAAATCCATAATTTTAATGAGGCATGCTTGTGTTAAAATGACATGCTCATGTATCCCTAGATTTTATATATGAATAGTTGGTGATTTTAAACTTATTTCTTCGCGCCCATTCGATTTTTCTTCTTCTTTCTCCTATTCAGCCACTAAAAATCATAATCCGACCAAACTTTCGGCCATTCCCCATCAATTTCTTTTGATTTCTTTTTGTTTTGGCTGAATCTTCTTCCACCATGTCTGCTCCTCCTAGCAAATGGACTAAAAACCGTGCCCAAAGGAATTTGCCTTCTTCTTTGCGCCCTTTGCACGTACCTCGAGCAGATCCGCCTCCATAAGTGGGTTCGTCGTCCTACGATGCTTCTACTCTTCATCCTTTTCTTCAGTTCACAAATGCACGCATCCAAGTAAAGGTACAAAATCTTAAAACTTTACCTATTTGAGCTAAATAGATATCTTAGTCAAATAGACTTAGAAAAATTAGGATTGTGGTGTGTGATTCAAAGGAAATTGAATGATGGGGGTTGGATGAATTTGCTAGAAATCAGGGGCCCTTATTATTCTAAATTATTTATATAATTTCTTGCTTCCTTTTCTATAGACAAAAAAGGCATTGACTATGCTAAACCAAAAGCAAATAAATTCAGATTAGGGGGTAAGGATTTTGCATTATCTATCTCAGAGTTTGGTATGGCATTAGGTATCTATAGTGTGACGTTTGTAGAGACTGAGTTGTATCACAACTCATTGTCGCATGGTTTCAGTTCTAGTGCACGTGCTTTTTGGCGTTCACATGTTAGGCCCGAGTTTCGGGAGCACTACGAGCCGACTAGATCTAAGAGTACCTGTTTAATCTCTTTTGTGTTGTGTGTATTGTATATGATCATAGCTCACATGATTTGTGGTCGTCATGAGAGCACAGGGATAGTGACAATACGGGATATTTTTTATTTGTCATGCTTGGATTCTCTTGATACATGCAGTTTGGCTTATGGATTTGCGACTTATTTTGACGCTATGTCAAATAAGTCTTATGACACCTAAAACTATAACTAAAAATGTGTCTACTAACAAGCATACACACGAGGTCTCACACATGGCATAATAAATATTTTTCTTTAAAAGATACTTAGTTATACCAATAATTCATATGTACATACATGTCAAGCATTGCACTCATGCTTGTCTTTAAATTATACACATACAATATAAAACTATCTGATATACACAATGCCATTCAAAATATTAGATGATATGCAGGATGAAGGTTGGGTACACCATAGCTCGCTTCGGCTCACCTAAGACTCAGACGTAAGTTTTAAGCCTTTAATCTAATCAAGTCCTGAAAAGATTCAATAGTAAAAGGGATGAGCTTGCAACGCAATAAGTAACTACGAATACAGTTGTACACAAATATAAATTCCAAAAATAAAGAGATGTTAGGGCATGATAACCAATATAATAAACACATTCTAATAATCATGACATAGTCTTTCAAACCTCTACCAAGTCTACAAACAATCACTATATAGTTCCATAACCAAAGGCACTATATACAGTGCGTACGGGAGTCCAAATGAAGAAGGAGCAAGTAAACAATAAAATGTCAAGCTTAATTAAAGAATCTTAAAGATAGATTCTACTCAAACTCAAAGCATGAAAGTTGTAGAGGACTCTTTAGAGTTTCTCTAGCATCAAAACATGCCTCATTTAGAGGTCCGTAGCTCAAGTTATGGGCAAAACAATCTCCGAGGCTATGCCAGACCACTAGCAATTGCCAGTGGCCAAGTCTGAAAATCTTGACTGGCAATCGCCAGTGGATGAAACTAGCCACTTTCCAATATGTTATACTCTTTTCGCTATAACTCTCTCTACGGAACTCAGATTCAAGTGATTCAATAAGCTATAGAAAGCTACTTAGAGGGCTAAAACTTTTGTGAAGATACCTAGACTTAATTCGTTTGTATAAATTGATGACAATGCCCTTGAAGTGACTAGTGATGTCAAAGAAGATGACTTTTCATCAAATCATAACAATCCTTCCATGTCAAAGCACATAACTTTTCTTCAAAGCATAACAATCCTTCCCACACTTGAATATAACTCAATTTCAGCCACAACAACACATGCTAAGCGTACTAATTCATACCAAATCCTTCATTAATACATAATTAGTAATCATTCAAATTTACAATGCATCATTCATTCATCAATTCATAATTAAACAACCCATTCACACATTGCATTTCAACACACCCATTGGTATTCACATAATCACCTTCACATTATATAGATATTCATAACCAATTCATATAATGACAAGAACATAAACATTCATATTTCCATTTCACTTTTCAAATCAGGTCATGGTCACAAAACTAATCGATATCACTTTTCTTATAATCGATAGTCATAAAGCCAATCGATATCACTTTTATCATAATCGATGGTCATAAAGCCAATTGATATCATATTTCTCAAAATCATCAATTCCTCACTTGTTTCACCTTCCAATGAAATATCACCCAATCCACACAATACAATAATATTCATTCAAATCTCATTCAATTGATTCACCATTCATCATGTCACAATTTATATAGTTCATTACATTCAACATACACCAATATGGTGTTCACCACACCATATATATATTTCATCATGTATCAACTTACTCATCATATTTCCAATACAAAACAACGTGGAACTCATTCCACACCATATTCACTAATCCATATACACATTCAATTCCATTAAAGGAGTACAAAGTAATACATGCAAGAAAAGAGCATATGTATACAATATGTATTCATAGTACTTACCTCCAATTGCCTCCACTCTAAAAAGAGTCTTTCCTTTAATGTTTCCTTTGTCAACTCGTATATACAATCATCCATCAATTTCATAAATAAGTATAGCAATTCACCCTAAGCTCAGCAAGTGCACAAATTGCTCAAAATTTAACAAGACCTAGATACACACACACACAAGTCCAATAACCCTTAAATTTCTATCACAGCTAGGGTTATGTATCTATAACAAATTTCAATTGGAATCATTCAATTTGGGCATGTTTGTAATTAATTATATATTTTATAATCCACCCGGCCAAAATAGGGCCCTCAAAAGAGCAAGAAAATGTTCGGCCCTAATTACCCTATTTAATAGCAAAATCAAACAAAACTCAAAACATAGAAAATGTAAAGGACTCTCTGAGGTTTCCAGAACATTAACCCTTGCTCAAATCAGAGTTGTAAAACTTAAGATATGGAAATCACAAGAGGTCTAAAAAATAGAGGAATAGAAATCTGAAATTGACAGCATTCACAACTTAACCAAACTAATCAAAAATATAATTTAAGCTTACTAATTGAGCTCCAATTGATATGGACCTTCTAATGGCTTCCAAATCCTAGCTCCAACAAGATCAAACTCTTATCAAAAATTAAGAACACTCTCTTTTCTACTCTCTCATTTCTCTACACTCTCCACCAACAATACACAAACAATATAATATACACAAAGTACTTCAACCAATCACAAGTTAACAAATTACACCCCTAAAGTCCTCCTTAATCATTACTAAGCCAACCTTTAAATCCATATATATCACTAATTAACAATATAATAATACTAGATAATATATCAAAATATCAATAATTATCTCTATCAATCTCTACACCTCCCTAATAAAATAAAATAATTATTAAATAAATCCTCAACTTTTTATTTAGCTAAATAACTCTAAATTTACCTTACAATTACACCCCTCTTTACTAATATGCATATGCCAAACTTAAATACAACTCAAAACTCCACTCCACATGTCAAGAATTTACTATGCATGAACAGTGCTTCTAAATGACGGGTGTTACAAGTCTCGGGGTGCACTTTATGGAGGAAGCTATATCACTAGGTTAGCTAAGAACCTAGGTTTGTTTACCGACTTGAGAGATTTGACTAGGAGTTGCCACATGGTTGCCCTTGATATGGATGCCTTCCGTGCTATGCGATTGGTGGAGAAGAGGGGTGACGAGTATGTGTTGATAGATGGTGCACCGCCTGCTGATGTGGCACCGGATGTGGCTGAGGGCCACGATGTTCCTGATGTTCCTATTCCCCCAGTTCATGCTACTGCTCCTAATGTTCCTTGGGCGAGAGTTGAGGTGACCCAGCTATAATACCTTTAAGTGTCACATACAGTACCACATTAACATGTATCTAAAGAAGAAACAACACATGGCATGATAAAATGTTTCTCAAAAGATATTCATTTATATATATACATAATTTAAGTTTGATACATTAAAAATACTTAAATACATATTTTAAATAATACTAAAAATATACACATGAAATTCATTATAAATTAACTCTAATGCCATGATGATGAATACTCAAGAGGATGGAGCTGTTGACACCAAGCTTGCTTTGACCCACCCAAGCTTCCAAGAAATCACCCTGAAGCTCTACTAAAATGCACCACAAGCTATTCTAACTATCGGGGTCCTGAAAACCATAATTGCAAAGGAATGAGCTTGTGACTCAATAAGCAATTGATAATACACGCAACAAATAAAACTTCTCAATAACTAAATTAATCCAATTAAAATAAAAACACTGAAATTTGGGCTACACAGCCGTGTTCTAACCCGTGTTCGCCTCTGTCCCAAATATACTCTCATACACGGCTATGAACACACCCGTGTTATTGCCCGTGTATGTCTCGGTTTAAAATGTACACTTATACACGATTACGTACATGCCCGTGTACTAGACCGTGTAGCTCTCTATCCAAAACTCACATATTTTCAAATTTAGACACGGTCACAAACACGCCCGTGTTAGTGCACGTATTGCTCTCGGTCAAAAATACACATTTTATAAATTCATACACGACCATATACAAGCCCATGTACCTTGTCGTGTTGCTCTCAGTCCAAAATATTCAAATTCATAAATTGGTACACAGTCTTGAACACGCTTGTGTAGATCTCGGGTTAAAATTTATATTTTGCACAAGACCATATTCTAACTCAGAATAAATCGTGTTCTCACACACAGCTCGAGACACGCCCATGTCTTGATGCACGGTCTAAGACACACCCGTATCTCAGCCTGTTTCCACAATTTAAAAGCATACTTCTACAATTAACAAGTAATTCATCATATTCCTCAATTCAGCAATCTCATAATAAACCATATAAATAACATATATACATGCATAATGCAACAATGCATGCCTATGCTTATTAGTTAACTGGCCGGAGCTCTCAACACACGTCACATACATTTCATATAAGCTCACTTTTATTTATTATATTTCTTTTTCATATATCCATGGCTATTCCTGAGACTCTCTGCCCAACTCAGTCTCAGATCTTATATATATATCTATATATTTCACATGAATGGCCACATCTGAGACTCTCTATCCATCTCAGTCTCAGATCGTGGAGCTTAATCTCCACACATATTTTTCCTCACATTTCCTCAGATCATTCAATATGTATGTTCATTAATCATTTCACAACAATATGTCAATTCATACCACTTCAAATGGCTTTCATAATCAATACTACCTCAAGTGGCTTGCACCCAAAGTGCCAATATTCACAATACATACTCAAAAGACCATTCAATGGTTTTACAACAATATATACATACATAACTCATTTTTGCCATAGTAAGATGGCATACACAATCATACATAATTAAACAATTATAGTTACAAGAGAATTAATATATATAAGTATTGTATTAACAATTACTTACCTTAAAGCTTCAACTCCTTTACAAGTAAAGTTTGTCCCCTATTGAGTAGGGTCTCCACTTTCTCTTTCCACTCGTACCATCATATGTACCAATTTAATCACTTAAGCATAGCAATTCACTTAAAATATCACAAAGTGCAAATAAATACTCATAACTCAAAATAACCTAAAGACACACACACTAATCCAAAAATCCCCTCAAATTGCTACCAAAGCTAGAGTTTTAAGTCTACTTCTAATTCCAATTAGAATCACTCAATTTGAATAAGCGTAGAATTAATTATGAATTTTAGAATCCATTCAAGCAAAACAGAGCATCCAGTGAGCGCTGAAATGTTCGACTCTATTAGACCCTTCTAACAACAAATTCAGCCAAAACTCCAAATACAAAAAATGTAAAAGACTCTCTAAAGTTTCCATAGAATCCAACCTTACTCAAATCAGAGCTCTATAGCTCCAAATATAGCAAAAACACATAGGCTAAAAATTCAGTCAAAATATAGTACGAAATTAACTACCCAAAAACCATATCCAAACTCAATAAAAAACATAATTAACTTACCAAGAGATGTTCTTGCACTTAGGAGGTTGATATCTACAGTATAAACTCCCAATTCCTCAGCTAAATCCACTCTCTCTCTACCAATCCCTAGTTTTTTTTTTAAAAAAAGAGTGTAACTTCACTTTTTTTTAAACAAGCTCCGTATACAAAAATGCATAGCCACGTTGAGAGGGGAAGATGATATAGCCGAAATTATGATATTTATTGCCAATTATCCATCTAACTCCTTAATGAATTGCTACTCTTCTCAATTAGTCCTTAAACTTATAATTATTTCAATCAAGTCCTTACTATCTTTACAATCTAGTCCCTTTCTATAATTCATACCCAATCTTAAACTTAATTAAAAGCAATTATCTAACATGCATAAAGGGTATTACACATACCACACACACGTGCACTAAAGGGGCGGGTGTTACACTAGCAGCGCCACGAGATGATGTTGCGCCATATGTGTTCTCAGATGGAGTGGCTACAATAGGGTATGGCGATGTTGATGATTGATAGGGGTATGCAACCACCTCCTATGTACCCAGCTCTCGAGATTTTCTTTCTTTCTACTTTAGATTCTACAGAGCCTGAGCCCGCATTTGCACCAAACGATGAGGATTTAGAGGCTGATGATGGTGATGATGATGATGATGACCTTGATGACTAATTTGTCATTTTTCTTTAGTGTTTTTTATTTTATTTTTGGATATTGTTTTTGTGTTTTATTTGGATAATGTATTTATGGATATTTATTATATTATTATTTTGTGTTCTTTTTATTTCATTTGCTGTTTTTTGTTTTGTTTTCTTTCAATTTTAGTTTGATTCAATTATTCATTTCTTCATTTTGCTAGATCGATCCTACGATTAAATTCAGGGGAGTACTAGTTCATTTATCCTTTGTTCCTTTATTTTTGCACATTGAGGACAATGTTTCGGTTAAGTATGGGGGGAGTAATTTGAAAATTTTTATTTTTGTATTTATTTTTCATACTTAAGTAGTTGATTGTGTTTATCATTTTGATGAACTTAATTCAATTGATTTGGTTTCTTTATACAATTAGTGTATTCTCCAATTAATGTTTACTTTGTGATTTTTAAGCTTAAGTAATAACTTGAGGGTGAGGGATTTTTATATTTTTAATGAATCTAATGCCAAGTCTCTTTTTCATAATTGAGACTCATAAATTAATATTTGGAATTGCATAATTTATTGAGTTTGGTTTAAGGAATGGGTAAGATGGAGCGTTACACGCACTTACCTACATTAGAAAAATAATAAAATGAGAGGGAGCATAAAATGTACTCACAATGAAAAAAAAATGGAGAAAGAATGAAAGAAAAAAATAAAAATAAAATAATAAAGCGAGATGGAACGTAAAACACACTCATGAAAATAGTGATGAGTTAGTAAGTAAAAAATAAAGGTTTGTGTTTAAGATTTGTTAATAATGGATTATGGTTTTTAGTATTAATTTGTGAAAATTTTGGTTATGAGATAAGGAATGTATTAATTATGAGCATTTTCTTGCTTTTGAGTTATTATTTTTGTTTTTGAGTTATAAATTTTATATTAATTGGAGAATGTATTAAATGTGTATGTAAAAGTAGTTAATGAGCTTTGGTTCATTTTAGTAATAAGATGTTGAGTGAGTAATTTTGCTTGAGGACAAGAAAATGCTTAAATTTGAGAAAATTTGATTAGTGTATATTTTGTTATGTTTTAAGTGGTCAATTTGTGTTAATTTTGGGTTTATATGTGCGAAATTGTGTTTAAATAGGTTATTTATGCATGTGTTACTTTTGTAGGTCTTTAATCAAGGTTTGATGTGCAAATATGAAAGATTCGGAGCAATAGAAGTTGATTTTCGAAGACCTTATTGACACAGGCAAGGACACGGTTATGTGCCTACCCGTGTAGCATTCTGGACTAAAAGAGGCTTCTGAACACGGTTGAAGACACGGCCATGTGCTGGGCCGTGTAGTTTTCTGGAGGATTTTGATACTCTGAACATGGGTAGGGACACGCCTGTGTGTCAGGCTGTGTAATTCATTGCCGTATTTGCCTACTTTAGATAAAGTTCGAGACATGGCCATGTAAGCTTCCGGATATGGAATATGATCGGGACACGGCCGTGTACGCGGAAGAGTCAAGATTAAATTGACTTCTTTAGATGCGTATCAAAGGGGAGTTGGAGGAAAACTATAAAAGAAATAAGAGAACACATATTAGAGAGACTTTTGATAGGAAAATAAGAACTCTTTACGGCATTATCAAGGATTAAGATTGAAGATTGAAGATTTAAGATATCAAAAGATTGAATTTCTTTTCTTTTTCTTAATTCTTGTAATTGGTGATGAATTTCTTTTACTTGTTTTCAGAGTTTAGTTTAAATATATTAGGCTAGGTTTTATTCATTAGGGATTAAGGATCCGAACATGAATTAATTAATTTTTCCTTTTTAATAAATTCTTTATTCATGCAAAATTGTGTTTATTGAGATTAATGCTTGTTTGTGCTTGATCAATATTAACATGATAATAATTAAGATTATACATTGAGAGATGATAGTTTTAATGGAACTATAAATATATATTAAGTTGATTCAGTATTAGAAATAAATTGAATTGATTTAATTCTATAAGAGTTGAGATTAAACTTTGTGATTTGATTAATTAGGGTTTGTGATTGCAATGAGAATTGGATTACATTGTCTTAATTAAAGGTTTCAAAGTAAGTTAATTAGCCTTGAGAAAGGTAATTACAACATAATATAACTCAGAATTTGCATTGGTAATTGAATTAGGGAAGGGGAATTGACTAACGAATGTGAGGTAAATTAATTTCCTAATGGTTAGTTTTCATTTGGTTAATTGATTTAAAAATTAGGTTTTATATTTTCATTAGATTTTTATTAGTCATAGTTAATTGAATCATCATATTTGTGAGCTTTAAACAATTAGACATAGATTAATAGGTAGATATATTGAAATTTCTGTGGGAACGATATCTTTATTACTACTTATTGATTCTGTATACTTGCAGAGTTTTTATCAAACAGTATGAAGCCGAGAAACAAATTTTAAGGTATTAAAAATATTAATTAGGAATATTATTATAGATAATTAAAATGTAGTTTTACCCAAAACTACATCGTTTTGATTAAAGTAAGTAGTGATGTTATAAATAAAACTAAGAGAAGCTATGTCATTTTTATTAATTAAAATATAATGTTATTATTATATCTAATAACTTATTAGTTATTTGTTTGGTAAAAACTCTGCAAGTATACAGAATCGATGAGTAGTAATAAAGATATCATTCCCACAGAGATTTCATCAATCTATCTCTAATTGTTTAAAGCTCACAAATATGATGATCAATTAACTACAACTAATTAAACTTTAATAAAAATATAAACCCTAATTTTGAAATCAATTAACCATATCTAAAATAACCATTAGGAAATCAGTTCATCTTATATTCATTAGCCAATTCTCCTTTTTAAATTCAATTACCTATGCAAATCCCGAGTTATCTAACGTTTTAACTACCTTTCTCAAGGTTAATTAACTTATTTTGTAACCTTTAATCAAGATCATGCAACTAAATTCTCATTGTAATCATAAACCCTAATTAATCAAATCACAAAGCTTAATCTCAACTCTTATGGAATTAAATCAATTCAATTTATCTCTAATAATGAATAAACTCAATTTATGTTTATAGTTCCATCAAAACTATCATCTCTCAATGCATAATCTCAATTGATATCATGTTAATGTCGGTCAAACATAAACAAGCATTAATCTTAATAAACACAATATTGCATGAATAAAGAATTTATTAGAAAGGAAAATTAACTAACTCATGTTCGGATCATCAATGCCCTAATGAATAAAAACCTAGCCTAACGTAATAAAACTAAACTCTGAAAACAAGTAAAAGAAATCCATCACCAATTACAAGAATTAAGAAGAAGAAAAGAAATTCAATCTCTTGATATCTCCAATCTTCGATCTCCAATCTTGATCCTAGATAATGCCCTAAAAGGTTTTTCTTTTTTTGTCAAAAAGTCCCCTCATATGTGTTCTCTTATCTCTTTTATAGTTTTCCTCCAATTCCCCTCGTATACACGTTCAAAGAATTCAATTTAATCATGTCTCTTCCACATACACGACCATGTTTAATTCAACACGCCTATGTCTCAATCATATTCAACATCTGAATGCCTACACGGTCATGTCTCGAACCATGTTCAAAGTAGGCAAATATGGCAGCGACTTACACGGCCTGACATATGGGCGTGTCTCGACCTGTGTTCAGAGGCCTCTTTTAGTCCAGAGATATACACAGGCATGCACATGCCCGTGTCCTTGCCTGTGTTGTCCAAGTCCTTAAAAATCAACTTCTAATGTTCCGATTCTTTAATTAATCCATATCAAACCTTGATTAAAGACATAAAAAAGTAAAATACGTATAAATAACCTATCTAAATACAATTTAATACATTTAAATGCAAAACTATCACAAATTAACTACCTAAAAAATAACAAAATATACACTAATCAAACTCCCCCACACTTAAGTATTTGCTTGTCCTCAAGCAAAAATTAATCACTCAACATCTAATCACTAAAATGAATAAAACTCAATAACTACTTTCACTCGTACATTTAACACATTCTCCATTTAATATAAACCTTATAACTCAAAAGCCTAAATGATAACTTAAGAATCAAAGGATATAAAAATTACCAAGTGAAGAACCATCCCCTTAATTACAACTAAAAATTTCATAAATTAACATCTAAGTACTATTAACCATTAATCTCATCATTTATTTTTTTCATGAGTGCATTTTACGCTCCATCTTATACAAATTTTCTTTTTAATTAAATTGAATTAAACTGAATATATTAATTGAGTGAGTGCATTTTATGCTCCATCTCACAAAATTATATACAAAAATTTCTCTCTTTTTTTTTTCAAATGAAATTAAGCAAGTGCGTGTAACGCTCCATCTTGCCCAAATTACACAAAACATGGTCTACAATACTAAACATTAATTTATGAGTCTTAATTATAACCAAGGGATTAGCATTAAGTTCATTAAAGATCAAAAATTCCTTAACCCTCAAATTATCACCTAAGTTTAAGAATCACAAGCTAAACATTAATTGGAGAATATACCACTTATGCAAGGAAACCAAATCATTTGAATGAAGTTCATCAATAGTGATAAGCACAATTAAATACTTAAGCATAAAAAATTAAACACAAAAAAAAATAAAAAGAAAAATTTTCAAATTAGCCCCCCCCCCCTACACTTAGCCGACCCATTGTCCCCAATGTGCAAAAATAAATAAACAGAGGTGAAAAAGAACTAGTACTCCCTTGATGTTAATCGAATGATTGAGCCGGCAAAGCGAAGGGATGACTAATCGAATCAAACTAAAATTGAAATTAAACAAAAATAACAAACAAAATAAAAAGAACACATGATACCATAACAAATATCCATAAGTACATAATCCAAATAAAAATATAAAAATAATATCCATAATAGAAAATTAAAACATAAAAGAAAAACAAGCAGTCAGTCATCAAGGTCATCCGCATCATCTCCATCATCAGAATCATCATCGTCATCATCACCATCATCATCCATCTTAGCCTCATCCTCCTCTGCAGCAGTAGCAGCTTCCAAATCTGCCTCATCAATAGGTGGATCATGCTCCATAGACTCGAATGTTAAAGAAAAGAACACCTCAAGAGCGGGGGATATAGGTGGTGCCTGCAGGCCTCTATCACTCATCAGCACAATGATAAACTGCTGCTGCCACTCCATTTGAGAATGTATGTAATGAAGCATAATCTCATGGCATTGCTGTGTCACATTAACTCTCGCTTAAGGATCAGCAGGAGCATGAACAGGAGGAACCTCTGGAGCAAGAACATTGGGGCCCTCGTCCGGTATAGGTAGTGCACCATCAATCAATACAAAAGCATCACCCCTCCTCTCTACCAGGCATATAGAACAGAAGGTGTCCATATCAAGAGCAATCATATAACAGCTCCTAGTCAAGTCGTGCAAATTAGAGAAGACACCTAGGTTCTGAGCTAATTTAGTCAAATAACTCCTTCAACAAAGTGCACCCCTCGACTTATTTAACATAGAGTTAAAATAAGTTACAAATCCATATGCAAGATTGTATGTATCCAAATTCATCAAATAAGATAAATAAAAATAATCATATGTCGTCATAACTCTCGTGCTCTCACGACTACCATAAATCGTATGAGTAACAATCCTATATAAAACACGCAACACGGGAGAAGTAAGACAGGTGCTTTTAGACCTAGTCGGCTCATATCGGTCCCAAAACTCGGGCCTAGCATGCAATCTCCAAAAGGCTCTCACACGTGAACTAGAGCCATACAATAAAGAGTTGAGATATAACTCCATCCCAATAAAGGTCTCTTGATAAAGACCAAATGCAACCCCAAACTCTGAAATAGACATGGCAAATTGCTTACCCCCAATTGAAAGTTAATTAACCCCGGTCTAGTGTAATCTATACCCTTTTTGTCCATAAAGAAAGAGGCAAGGAATTCAATAAACAATTCAGTATAACAAGGGTCCCTAATCTCCAACATGTATTTCCAACCCTCATGGCACAATCGCCTCTTAATCTCAGGCCACAATCCTAGTGTCTCCAAATCAACTTGATTAGGGTACCTATTTAGTTCAATAGGTAAGGTTTTGAGTGTGTTTACCTTAACTTGTGTCTGTTTATTGGTAAACTGGAGAAGTAGGTGGAGTGTGGCTCGGTTAACGACGAGGTCGCCTGAGGTGGTGGGTCTGTAAGAGGCACGCACAAAGGATATGAAAAAGAAGGGTGATCCCTTTAAGCACATTGCTTGGTTCATTTTTGAGGAGGAGAAGACATTGTAGAGGGAGAATAAGCGATTAAAGAGAAAAAATCACACGAGAATGGTGAAGTTTGGCTAGAATTAAGGTCGAACTTCTAATTTCGACGATTGGGTGAGAGTAAAAAGAGGAGAGATTGAATGGGCGCGAATAAATAAGTTTAAAATTCCTAACTATTCATATATAAAATCCAGCGATACACGGGCATGTTTCTCTAAAATTGGAGATTTTTTCAAAGAAACACGGCTTGAGACACGGGCGTGTTAATGCCCGTGTATATCTCTGCCAACAATAATAGGTGCAAACACGGTCCATAACACGGGCGTGTTTCTGCCCGTATATATCTTGGCCAAAAATACATGATGCAAACACGGTCAAGCACATGGGCGTGTATCTGACTGTGTATATTACTGGCTTAAAATGCATACCTGGACACGGGTGAGGACACAGTGTGTCTCTACCCGTGTTTTCACTTTTTGCGCCTTTTTCTTAATTTTCTTAACTCTCTTTCATTCCATTCATTGGTGAACCTAAAACAAAACTAAAAATACTAAAATAAAAGCAACTATCTTAGAAAAACTAACCAACCAAATGAAAAATGCATGAAAAACTTAATAAAAATTAGGTTGCCTCCTAATAAGTGCTAATTTAAGGTACTTAGCTTGACCCTATCATATCAAGTTAAATGGGATGAGAATTGGCATCAAAGGAAATAAATTCCTTTTCCCTTGCCCACAAACCTCCATAATAAGATTTTACATCATTGCCCATTCACTTTGAAACACTTACTTCTTTATCTTTTTCTTAAAGTGATTGGCATTCTTATAAGCTTGGAGGTGAATTTTATCTAATTCATTGAGTTGCAATAGCCTCCTCTCTGTCGCGGACTTCAAATCAAAATTCAGTGTCTTAATGGCCCAATATGCTCGATGTTCTAGCTCAACAGGTAGGTGACACGCTTACCAAACACCAACCTAAATGGTGACATACCAATTGGTGTTTTGAATATCGTACGATAAGCCCATAATATGTCATCTAACTTTGTAGCCCAATCCTTCCCCGAGCTACTAACTATTTTCTATAAAATTTTCTGAAGCTCACGGTTCATTACCTCTACTTGTCCACTCGTTTGAGGATGATAGGGTGTAGCAATTTTATGACGCACATTATATTTCCTTAATAAGGACTCAAACTGATGGTTATAAAAATATGATCCCCCATCACTAATAATGCCACGTGGTACACCAAATCTCGTGAATAACTTATTAAGGAACTTAAGTACTACCTTTGCATCATTTATGGGTGTTGCCAAAGCTTCTGCCCATTTAAACACATAATCCACGCCCATAAGGATATATTGGTTCCCAAAAGAAGATGGAAAGGGTCCCATAAAGTCTATCCCCCATACATCAAAGATTTCAACCTCTAGAATTAAAGTAAGGGGTAATTCTTGTCATTTGGAGATGTTTCCAACACGTTGGCAATGATCGCAATGTGCATCCTTAAATAATGTTGGCCAAAAGATACCACTCTCCAATACTTTAGCACCTGTTTTAGATGCTCCATAATGCCCCCCATAACTCGAATCATGATAATATGTTAGAACTTCAAGTACCTCTGTATTTAGAATGCACCTCTTAATCATGCCATCTCCATAGATTTTGTAGAGATAAGGGTCCTCCCATAGGTATTGCCTCACCTTATACAAAAGCCTTTTCCTTTATTGGTGTAATATTCCCTCCGGTAGTACTCCTCCAACTAAATAATTGGCAATGTCAGTATACTAAAGGGTTACTATATGTTGTAGCACCAAAAGGAACTCATCCGACAAGCTATCTCCAATCGGCTGTGGTGCACTCTTCTCTTCCTTTTCTAGACGTGACAAATGGTCTACCACTAAGTTCTTCGAGCCTTTCTTATCCTTGATCTCAAGGTCAAATTCTTGCAATAATAAAACCCATCTCATTAGTCTCGGTTTGGCATCCTTTTTAGTAAGTAGATGTCGAATGGCTGAATGGTCAATGTAGATGGTAATTTTCGCACCCAAAAGGTAGGAATAAAATTTATCTACGATAAAAACCACCTCTAATATCTCCTTTTCTATGGTAGTATAGTTGAGTTGAGCCTTAGTTAGTGTGCGACTGGCATAATAGATCACATGTAGGCGGTTGTCCTTCCTTTGCCCTAAGACATCTCCTATGGCGTATTCACTTATGTTACATATTATCTCAAAGGGCAAGGACCAATCTGGAGGTGTAATAATGGGTGTCATTACCAATATCTCCTTTAACTTGTCAAAAGCACTCAAACATGCATCATCAAACAAAAATGGCACATCTTTAATCAACAAGTTAGTCAAAGGTTTGGCAATTAATGAAAAATCCTTAATAAAACATCGGTAAAAACCGGCATGCCCTTAAAAATCTCTAACTCCTTTGAGTGATGTAGGTGGTGGCAACTTTCAATAATTTCTATTTTAGAACGATCTACTTCGATTCCCTTGCTAGAAATTCTGTGACCTAAGACAATCCCTTCTTTTACCATAAAATGGTATTTTTTCCAATTGAGCACAAGGTGAGTCTCTTCACATCGCTTTAAAATCCTATCAAGGTTAGCTAAACACAAATTGAACGAACTACCAAAAATAGAAAAATCATCCATAAACACCTCCATAATGTTCTCGATTAAGTCAAAAAATATTACTATCATGCAATGTTGAAATATAACGGGTGCATTACACAACCCAAAAGGCATGCTTCTATATGCAAATGTGCCATAAGGACATGTAAATGTAGTTTTCTCTTAGTCCTCAGGATAGATGAAAATCTGATTATAGCCTGAGTACCCATTAAGAAAATAATAATAGGCATAACCCACTATTCTCTCTAACATTTAATCAATAAAGGGAAGGGGAAATGTCCTTTCTAGTGGTATTATTTAACTTCCTATAATCAGTACAAACTCTCTAACTATCTACCATTATCTTAGAAATTAACTCTCCTTTATCATTCTCTACCACAGTCATTCCACTCTTCTTTGGTACACATTGCACTGGGGCTAACCCACTCACTATCAGAAATAGGGTATACAATTCCTACATCTAGTAATTTGACTATCTTCTTCTTTACTACCTCTTTTATATTTGGGTTTAGCCTCCTTTGTCTCTGAGCTATGGGTTTATGCCCATCCTCTATATATATCCTATGCATGACAATAGAGGGACTAATTCCCTTTATGTCTGAAATTTGCCATCCTAGTGCTCTAACTTTCCTCCTCACTACCTCACATACCCTCATCTCCTAATCAACACTCAATTTATTAGATATTATGATGGGTAATATGTTATTCTCACCTAAGAATGCATATCTTAAATGATTAGGCAATGCTTTGAGTTCTCGTTTAGGTGGTTTTTCAATGGATGGAGGTGTAAGATTGTCACTCCTAACTAAAAGCTCAGGTTTGGTAAATGTGGTCTCATCCTCATCCTTAGTGTCAATAGCATTCCACTCTTCATCATCACTAGTATAGAGTGAAAAATGTTCCTGCACAATACAATCTTCTAATGACACTATTTCATGCATGCCTCATTATCTAAGGGATATTTTATGAGCTTAGATATAATAAATTCAACACTCTCATTTCCTACCCTTAGTGTAAGCTTGCCCTCATGCACGTCAATCAAAGCCCTACCAGTATTCAGGAATGGTCTACCTAAAATCAATGGACATTGCCTATATTCCTTAAAATCTAAAATAACAAAATCAACGGGAAAGATAAACCTGTCCACTTTGATGAGCACATCCTCTACCACTCTATATGGCCTTTTGATTGAGTTATCTACCAATTGCAATGTCATGTTGATTGCTTTAATGTCTCCTAATCCAAGTTTTCTGAAAATAGACAAAGGCATCAAATTAATACTAGCACCTTGATCATATAAAAAACGTGGAAACTCATTAATCCCAACAATGCATGGAATCATAAAACTCCCTGGATCCATAAGTTTGGTAGGCAATTTCTTTGAAATAATTGAGCTACATATCTCTCCCAATGGTACAGTCTCATTAGTATCCCATGTAGGCTTATTTGTGATGATATTCTTTAAGTAATTTTCATACTTGGGCATTTATACTAATACCTCCGCCAATGGAATGTTGATTTGTAGCTACTTAAAAATCTCCAAAAATTTACTGAATTACTCACCATCCTTTTGTTTTTTCAACCTTTATGGAAAAGGAATCTTAGGTGCAAATGGTGGGAATGAACTTTGCACCTTGGCTTAATTTGTCTCTACACCCTTTTCTTTAGTTGAATTATCTTCCTTTGTGTTAGGATCCTCTTCTTCAGCAACCTTTGAAGTTGATGCCTCTTTAGTCATCTCATCCTTTGATTTCAGCTCCTTGCCACTTCGTAGAGTGATAGCCTTCACATCCCTTGGATTTGTCTCAGTGTTTCTCGGAAGATTTCCAATCCCTCGAGTTGCTACAGCATTAGCTAGCTATCCCAATTGAACTTCGATGTTGTGAATCGAAGAGGAATGGTTCTTAGCAATTTGGTCAAATTTAGCCTCCATCCTCTTTTGACTCTCATATTGGTTCATTAATTTGGTAAAAATAGCATCCAAAAATTTGTCTAATTTGTTCTCAATGGATGCTAATCTATCTTGTTACGATTGTTAAAATCCTGGAGGTCCTTGATTTTTCACCATATTATTATTATTGTTGGGGAAGTTAGGCGTAGCCACATTGTTTTTGCTACTCTATGAAAAATTTAGGTGATTTCGCTACCCAAGATTATATGTGTTGGAGTAAGGGTTATTGCCTTGCCTTCCTTGAAATTGATTCCCCACATAATTGGCTTGCTCCATACTATTGTCTCCAAAATTTTCTGCATTACAAGAGCCAAATTCATCACCCATATTGCCCATTATAAGACATTGCTCACCTTGAAATTATGTAGGGGATGCATTGGCTTTGTGTGTAAGGTTGCCAAGTTACTTGGAGAGTGCAGAAATTTATGCTTGAAGGGCCGTCATACCATCCACCTCAATCTAGCCCATAGCCTTAGGTGCAATTGCTCATTCTGCAGGCCACAAATAACTGTCAAATGCCATAGTCTCTAGGATTGATGTCGCCTCATCTACCGTCTTCCTCATCAATGAACAACCCACCTTAGAATTAATGGAATCACAAGTAGTCGGTGTAACTCTATTATAAAAGGTACGAATGAGCACATCTTAAGGCAATCCATGATGTGGACAAATCCTCTGTAACTTAGTAAACCTCTCCCACGCCTCGCTTATTGCCTCATTATCAAATTGCTAAAACAAGGTAATTTTCTTCACAACCTTAGTCGTCTTTGAAGGTGGAAAGTATTTAGCAAGGAAGGCCTTTGCTAAATTATCCCATGTCGTAAATGAACCAGCCGATTGTGTCTTCAACCAAATCTTTGCCTTGTCCTTTAAGGTAAAAGGAAACAAGCGCAGCCTCAATGCATCCTCAATTACACCGTTCATCTTAATGGTGTCGTAAATCTCCAAAAACTCAGCAATATGGTCATTGGGATCTTTATTAGTCATGCCAAAGAATTGAATCGTATTCTGAATCATCTGAATTAGAGATGGCTTGATCTTAAAGTTATTGAAATTGATGGATGGCCTAGCAATGCTACGTTCAGTGCCACCCAATCCCGACATAGATGTGTCCAAGAGAACCCTATTTTTAGCACGAGCATCAACTACCCTATTATCATTCCTATCGCCGGCCATCTTGATTGGCTCAGTCTTTTGTGCTTTCTCCTTGGATTTATCCTTTGTCTGTTTTATGTTCAATTTCTTAAGTTTAGTAAGCTCTGGCACGTATGAAAGTTTCTCTTTGTCTGATCGTCGGGTATTATGCATACACCTACAATCAAAACAAAATTAAATAAAATAAAAGAAACAATTGCTTTAATCCAAAAGAGATACAATCAATTATGATGTTAGATTGCTAATCCCCGGCAACGTCGCTCAAAATTTATTTGGTAAAAACTCTGTAAGTATACAGAATCGACAAGCAGTGATAAAGATATCGTTCCCACAGAGATTTCAAACTATCCACCTACTAATCTATCTTTAATTGTTTAAAGCTCACAAATATAATGATCAATTAACTACAACTAATTAAACTTTGATAAAAATATAAACCCTAATTTTGAAATCAATTAACCAAATCTAAAATAACCATTATGAAATTAATTCACCTCATATTCATTAGCCAATTCCCCTTTCTAAATTTAATTACCCATGCAAATCCCGAGTTATCTAACATTGTAACTACCTTTTTCAAGGTTAATTAACTTATTTTGTAACCTTTAATCAAGATCATGTAACCCAATTCTCATTGTAATCATAAACCCTAATTAATCAAATTATAAAGTTTAATCTCAACCCTTATGGAATTAAATCAATTCAATTTATCTCTAATAATGAATCAACTTAATTTATGTTTATAGTTCCATCAAAACTATCATCTCTCAATGTATAATCTCAATTGATATCATGTTAATGTCGGCCAAATATAAATAAGCATTAATCTCAATAAACACAATTTTGCATGAATAAAGAATTTATTTGAAAAGAAAATTAACTAACTCATATTTCGATCCTCAATCCCCTAATGAATAAAAACCTAGCCTAACATAATAAAACTAAACTCTAAAAACAAGTAAAAGAAATTCATTACCAATTATAAGAATTAAGAAGAAGAAAAGAAATTCAATCTTTTGATATCTCCAATCTTCGTTCTCCAATCTTGATCCTCAATAATGGCCTAAAAGGTTCTTCTTTTTCTTTTAAAAAGTCCCCTCATATGTATTCTCGTATCCTTTTTATAGTTTTCCTCCAATTCCCCTCGGATAGACGTCCAAAGAATTTAATTTAATTCTGTCTCTTCCGCATACATGGCCATGATTAATTCAACACGCTCATGTCTTGATTATATTCTACATCCGGATGCCTACATGGCCATGTCTTGAACCATGTTCAAAGTAGGCAAATATGGCAGCGACTTACACAGCCTGACATACAGGCGTGTCCCGACATGTGTTCAAAGGCCTCTTTTAGTCCAGAGATATACACAAGCAGGCATATGCCTATGTCCTTGCCTGTGTTGACCAAGTCCTTAAAAATCAACTTCTAATGTTCCGATGCTTTAATTAATTCATATCAAACCTGGATTAAAGACCTAAAATAGTAAAATATGCATAAATAACCTATCTAAACATAATTTAACATATTTAAATGCAAAACTATCACAAATTAACTACCTAAAACATAACAAAATATACACTAATCATTATTATAACACCCGCCTTTTTGAATTCGTAGTCCCGTCGTAATGTATTATCTTTTATACATAGTAGAGTAGTAAATTTAATTTATGTGTGGGTATGTGCATGTATTGTATAGAGAAGGACCTAATTGAAAGATAAGGTTGGAGTGAATTATCATAATAGAAAGTTGTGGGCTATTGTGTATTGTTCCCATTTCATTAAGGGGCTAAGTAGATATTGTGGAGATATTTAGTTAGAGTATATTATTATTATTATTATTATTATTATTATTATTATTATTGGTTAATTATGATAAATATGTATTTATTATTGTTATTGGGCATTTAATTTAGGGAGACTTTAGGGAGGACAATTAGAGGCTTTTGATTGGTGGAAGTATTATGTGTATATGTGTGTATGAGAGTGTAGAGAATAAGAAGAAGAGAAGAGAGTGAATTCTTGATAGATTTTGAGAGTTTTTAATCTTGTTCAAGTAGTCAATCCATAGCTTTAGGAAGTATTAAAAGGTTTTAATTCCATTGAAGCATAATTTGGTAAGCTTTACTTGAGTTGTGATTTTAGGGAAATTTGGTTTTGTTTTTTCCTATTTTTAGTTATATTATTTTTACCATATTTTGAGTTGTAGAGCTCTGATTTAAGCATGGTTAGATGCCCTGAAAACTTTAGAGAGTTTCCTACAACTTTTCTGTTTTAAGCCTAAGCTAAAATTTCTGTTAAGGTTGTCTGCCAGGGCTCGATTTTTTCTTGCTCTAGTTGTCAGCCATGTTCTACCCATTTTCAATCAAAAATCCATAATTAATTCCATACTTATCTGAATTGAGTAATTCCAATAATAATTGATAGTAGACTCATATGTCTAACCACAATAGAAGTTTCATGGTCATTGGACTTGTGTGTGCATCATTTGGTTATTTTGAGTCTTAAGTATTAGGTTGCACCTAGTTGAGATTGGGTGCAAGTTTAATATTTATGAAGTGAGATTGGTGAATGATTATATATAGGAGTTGATAAAGGAAAGGGGAGCATGCATAATTAAAGAAGGACCTTTGTTGAAGTGGAAGCACTTGGAGGTAAGTAATTACTTACTAATATATGTTGTGTACATATGCTAAGTTTTTATGTGTATATTATGTGAATTTCCTTTATTGAAAGTGAATGAATGTATAGACTAGTGAGTATGGTGTGGAATGAGTTTCCACCCTATTGTGTATTGATAATATGAGGTTTTGATGGATATGTTGATGTTAGTAAGAGTCGATATGTGTGTGTTGTATAGTGAATATTGTAATTAGTTGTGTGATTGTTGGGAATATGAGTATAAATGAAATGTTATTGAGATGATCTATTGATATACAATGGCATTGAATTTTATTGTGTTGTGATTCACACAAAAGTATGATATGTGAGGAAAGTGAGGAATTGTGATAATATGTGAAAGTGGGACTGAGTTGGGCGGATAGTCTCCACTAATAATGTGTGATGGGCAAGCTGAGCCGGGCATATAGCTACCCATATTAAATTGTGTTAAGTAAGACTGAGCCGGGTGGATAGTCTTACTAAATAACCATTTAAAAAATATTGAAATTTTTGAGAAATATAGCCAATGAAGGTAAGTGTGTCATGTCTCCAAACATAATCATACACGTGGCACAATCAAACATACACACATGGAAATCAATCATCTCAAATTAAGTATAAATAAATTTTCCTTATAAAGAATACTCATATCTATATACCAACAACTCATAATGTACATACATACTAAGTATTACATACATGTCTGATACACAATTATGCCTTATGATATGCAGGATGAAGGTTGGGTACACTATAGCTCACATCGGCCCACCTATGACTCCAATGCAAGCTTTAAGCCCTTTGTCTACCTAAATCCTGAAAAATTTCAACAGCAAAGGGGTGAGCTTGCAACTCAATAAGCAACTAAAAAAACAGTTGCACACATATACCCACCATATAAGAGTTGATTAATGAAGCATATAAACATAGATATAAGACACATTCTCATGATACTAATATAATCTTCCAATCCTCTACTTAGTCTGTATACACTCATCATAGAGTTACATTACCATTGCCACTACATCGAGTGCGTACGGTAGTCCCTATAAAGAATAAGTAAGCACTAAAGTGCTAAGCTAAATTAGAGAAGTTTAAAGATATATTTAACTCAATCTCAATACATAAAATTGTAGTGGACTCTTTAAGGCTTCCGTAGCATTAAACCACGCCTCATTTGGAGCTTCGTAGCTCAAGTTATGATCAAAATACTATAATTCTGTAAGTAGGTTATGCATGGCTGTGCTAGGAATGCACACAGCCGTGTGCCAGTACCTAAGAGTTTGAATTCCTCACCTCTGGGTCCACATGGCCGTGCTACCTTAGCACACGGCCGTGCCTGAGAGTCTACATGCATGGTTTACAGACTATGTCACACTCTTTTGGCCATAACTCTCTCTACCGAACTCGGATTCAAGTGATTCAAAAAGCTACGGAAAGCTAATTCGGAGGGCTACAATTTTATGAAGTCATATGGACTAAATTCATTTATATGAATTGATTAAAATGCCCTTGAAGTGCCTATTCATGTCAAAGCACATGAATATAACTTAAAACACACTTGAAAGCACTTCATACTCCCATTAAACCTCACCAATTCATTCATCCATATAACTAATAATCATTCATAAGATTTAAACATATATACTCATCCTTCATAACTAAAACAACCAAATCACAAATTAAATCTCATTCAATAGCATAAATTCAAAGTATAGACCTCTCAACACACCATTGGGTGTCCATATATTCAATCACAATAATATATATTATATTCACAACCAATCCACATAATGGCAAAATATAAACATTCACATTCTTCCATTTCACTGTTCAATATCGGGCCACATCCATTTCCATATCAACATCTCACACGTAGCCATATATGGCACATCTCTAACAATCACATTCACATTTCCATTTGGCCAGGAAGAGAGACTATCCGACCTGCTCAGTCTCACTTCCATAAGTAAATCAAGGGTAGCTATCCACCGGCTCAGCTTTTCCTATATTTACACAATCGGTGAAGACTATCCAACTGGCTCAGTCTTCACTCAACATACAAATTCACACATCATCATTTTCCTCACTTGTGTCACCTCTTTGTGAAACACACATATAATCATTTATAACATAACTCAACACCATTTCATCATAATAGGTAATCATATTCACATTCATTTTAATCTTGTCGATGGTCACAAAGCCAATTGACATTATAATTCTCATAGTCAATGGTTACAAAGCTAATCGACATTACAATTCTTATAATCGGTGGTCACAAAGCCAATCGACATCACAATTCTTATAGTCGATGGTCACAAAGCCAATCGACATCACAATTCTCATAGTCGATGGTCAAAAAGCCAATCGACATCATAATTCTCATAGTCGATTGTCACAAAGTCAATCAACATCATAATTCCTTACTTTCCTTGCATATTTCACCTTCAAGTGAAAATATATCACGAACATCATAACACAATATATGTCCATGCAATTGCATCTCACAAGTTATTATAACAACCATTCATTAATATTCCATTAAAAACTCATTTTCACTATACAATATACATAATTATAGTGTTTACTATACCATACATATACATCATCATTTACTAGCTTTCACACCATATTACCGGTTCACAAAAGATTATAATTCATTCCATATTATTGTACTAATCATATGTCTATTCAATCAATTCCCATATAGAAATATAATATATTAAGCATATGGGCTAAGTATATATACACAACTTGTATACATAGTTACTTACCTCTAGTTGCTTCCTATTCAAAAGAGCCTATCCTTTAATCATGAGAAGTGCTTTCCTTTCCTTTTCACTCCCTACATAAAATCATACATCAATACAATAAGCAAATCTTGCCATTCACTCTAACCTCACCCAAAGCAACTAAAATGCTCAATGTTCAACAAGGCCTAGACATACACACACAAGTCCAATAACCCTAAAATTACTACCAAAGCTAGGGTTATGAGTCTATAACAAATTTCAATTAGAATCACTTAATTATAACATGTAAATAATTAAATATGGATTTTAAAATCCACCCGGGTAAAATAGGATACTCACAGCAATAAGAAAATGGCCGGCCCTATTAACCCCTCAAAACCACAAAATTTAACAAAACTCAAATCATAAGAAATGTAAAAGACTCTCTGAGGTTTCCAGATCAATAAAGCTTGCTCAGATAAGAGTTGTATAACTCAAGATATGGCAATTACAAAAGGACTATAAAACAGAGGAATAGAAATCCGAAATTGACAATATTCACAACTCAACCAAACCAATCAAAAACATAATTTAAGCTTACCAATTGAGCTCCAATTGATATGGACCTTCTAATGCCTTCCAAATCCTGGCTCCAACAAGATCAAACTCTCACCAAAAATCAACAACACTCCCTTCTCTACTCTCTCTATTCTCTACACTCCTCTTCTCAATAATACACAAACATATACATATTTAATATTAACATATATATTAATGCCCAATCCAAAGCCAACAAATAACACCCCAAAGTCTCCATATTTTAATGCCCAACAAACAATAATAAATGCTACTCTATCACCAAAATAACTAATATAATAATACTTAATATAAC